>JAQLOM010000003.1:12696297-12706348 GCA_030068315.1 Chrysichthys thysi
CACTTCCACATCATTGCATTCCGTTTTTATTTACAATTTGTACTTTGTCCCAACTTTTTTGGAATCGGGGTTGTAGATGATGATGTCATCCAAGTTGACAAATTGGTGCAAACCGAATGGAGTGGAGAAGGCCGTTTTTTCATGGGATAATGGCGTCAAGGGGATCTGCCAATAACCCATCAAAAGATCCAGTGTCGAATAAGATCGAGCAGCACCCAACCGATCCAGCAACTCGTCAATGCGTGGGATCGGGTATGCATCAAACTTCAACACAGCGATAACCCTCCTAAAGTCCACACAGAACCAGACTGTCCCATCAGTCTTGGGAACCAAAACCACCGGGCTGCTCCAGTCACTGTCCAACTCCTCTATTACGACCATCTCGAGCATGGCCTGAAGTTCCTCCCAAATTACCTGTTTTTTGTGTTCTGGGAGGCGATAAGGGCGCATGCGCACAACTACACCCGGGGGAGTCTCGATGTTCTGCTCCACGGGCGGGAACATGTTCGCAAATTCGCGCCACAGCTGGGCGACCTGTGCGAGCTGTGGTGGCGAGAGATGGTCTCCACAGGGGCCCGGGGTGGAACGGGCAGCAGATTTGGCGCTTACCTCCAGTCCCAGCTCCGCTCTCTCGGGAACCACGATCGCTAGCCCCATAGGCACCTCCTCAACCCAGCCCTTTAACAGATTGAGGTGGTAGATTTGACATACCCCGCTCCTATCCATCCGCTTCACCTCATAATTGAGATGTCGGACTCGCTGTGTGACCTCAAAGGGTCCTTGCCACTTGGTGAGTAATCTCGAGTGCAAGGTGGGCAGAAATACAAGGACCTTGTCTCCCGGGAGACAAGGTAATGTGCCCCAGTTATACAGTGCTTGCTGCTCTTGGGCTTGCTGCAAATTCTCCAGGGTTAATTGTGAGAGGGTGTGGAGTTTTGTGCGCAAGTCCAAGACGTACTGACTTTCATTTTTGCTAGAAGTCAGTCCCTCCGCCCAATTTTCGCGGATAACTTCCAGGATGCCGTGGGGCTTTCGCCCGTACAAAAGCTTGAATGGGGGAAATCCCGTGGAGGCTTGTGGGATTTCAAATAACAGGGGCTCGAGCCATTGATCCCAATTATGTGTGTCTTCTCCAACGAACTTACAAATCAAATTTTTGAGCCTTTGGTTAAATCGTTCAACCAGCCCATAAGTTTGGGGATGGTACACACTGGTACGAATCGATTTGATCCCAAGTAGTTCATATAATTCGTGGAGGGTGCGTGACATGAATGTTGTGCCCTGGTCAGTGAGGATCTCTTTCGGGATCCCCACATGGGAGATGATTTTAAAGAGTGCCTCCGCAACACTACGAGCAGAAATGTTGCGGAGGGGCACTGCCTTGGGGTACCGAGTTGCATAGTCCACAAGGACTAATATAAAACAATAGCCGCGTGTGGACCGATCCAATGGCCCGATGAGATCCATGCCAATTTGCTCGGGAGAGGCTGCAAAGGAGCCCGAGGGGTGGCCACTGGACTCGCCACTGGCGGATGTTGCCATGAATGCCGGGCCAATAGAATCGGGCCATGAGATGGGCTAGTGTTTTATTCTGCCTGAGGTGCCCTGCCATTGGATTATAATGAGCCACCTGGAAAAGAGGTTCCCGGCGGCTCTTGGGAATCAACAATTGGGTAATCTTGTTCACCTGTCTGCTTGTCCTGCATCACGCAATATAACCTCTCTTTGATAATAGAAAAATATGGATAAGCCAGGCAAGTGCCGGTCTGGAGGAGTTGACCATCAATTACTTTCACTTGGTCCAAAGCGTGTCTCAGAGTTTCGTCTGGAGCATCTGCTCCAGTGGGAAATCCCCTTGGGGATCTTCCAGAGGGGGGAAAAGGCTCCTCCCCATCCATGTCCGGATGACGCGGCGCAGATGTGGACAGCTCTGGGACCGCCTCTCCAGCGAGCACCGGCCGAGGCTTTGTCCGTGCCCTATCTTTGCAGGACCCACCCGCTGTGAGTTCCCTGATTAAGTTAGCAAACCCCAGCCAATCGGTCCCCAAAACTAGCAGGTGGGTAAGGTGGGAATTAACCACCGCCTGCACCGTATGCTTTTTTTCCCTGAAATTGTATGTGCAGCGGCACCAATGGATATTCATGAATGTCCTCGTGTACACACAATACCTTCACCTGATGTTCTGTCCCCGATGCCATGCCTTGACTCTCGCACTGATGGATGGAGGTCTGCTCACAGCCAGAATCCACCAGGGCAAGATTAGCCGCCCCTTGAATACTCACTGGTATACGGTAGGTTCCGGCTCGATCGGGGGCGGACGCTGCCATGTCGGGGATCCGAACCACCAGCCTGACTTCCATTGCCCCACACTGATCCTGTCAATGTCCTGGCTCCCCGCAGCGCCAGCAAACTGGCCCGGATGCACCCTGGACCCTGGCGGCTTGAGTCGAAGACACTTGGGGATGAGAAAACACAGACTCACCACCAGGGAAAGAAACGGAAGGGGCGGCCCCGCTGACTGAGGTGGAGGCGCGGCTGGCGTTATCCAGCCGGTGCTGCGGGGCCAGTACGGGGAAATACACACACACACAGGCGGAGGGGAAGGGTTACGCGGACTGGGGGTCGACAAAACAGGGGAAAAAACTGGGGTCACGGTGGGTCCACTCCATTCCCTCTGCTCCAGCGTTGCCGCAAGGTGGTCCTCTGTGAGCTTGACTACGCATGCTAAGGACGCCGAGCGGTGACATTGGACCCATCTCGCCGTCTCCCCTGGTAACTGCTGGACGAACTGCTCCATGGTGACCTGCTCAATCACCTCGTCCGGGGTGCGTTCCTCCGGAGTGAGCCACCACCGGTACTCATCTTGGAGTTGCTGCACATACGCGAAGGGTCGACCGACCTCCTCCAGCATTAGCTGCCGGAACCGCTGGCGATGTTGTTCGGGGTTTCGGCCAACCCGCTCCAGGATGGCGTGCGACAGCAGCTCGTAGTCCATCCGGCTGGCAGGGGGTAGTTATTGAGCAGCCAGCTGGGCTTCCCCTGGCAGCAGTGGCAAAAGTCGGGCTGCCCACTGGTCCTCGGGCCACCTCCACAGCCCCACCGTTTGTTCAAAGAGGACGAGGAATGCTTCCGGATCGTCCTGTGGCCCCATCTTGGTCACCACAGCTGTTCTTAGATTCTTAGATTCTTTATTTGTCACATGTAGTTATAGCTGGTACAACATACAGTGAATTGTTTTTTCTGGCTAAAAGTATTCCCAGACTGTGCTATACCTTAACGAAAAAATAAGAGATAAGAAAAATAAGTACCAACAGAAGATAAAAAGAAAAAAGAAAAACTATAAGTGTAAAAGAAAGAGGGAAATCTAAATATAAATGTATCTATCATATGTATGTACTGTACATATGTACACACACACACACACATATATACATATATACACACTGTAATGCAGTGTAACGCACTGTGAGGATTTAAGTAAATATGTACCCTACAGATGCAATTAAAACAGTAAACTAAAGTTATGGTGTACCATAAGGTGCAGATGTGCAGGTCTCCGACCCTGCTCTCCCCAGCAGGCGGCGCTTGGCCATGCCCCCACTGCCACACACTGTTTCAGGAACTGTTTCAGGAACAATGTTTTGCCAGAAATCTTATTTTTATTTAGAAGGATTTCTTATTAAAAAAAATCAGTTCAAATCGAAGCACCACCAGGCTGCCACTGTTCGGCTCTTGAGCAAGGCCCTTAACCTCAACTGCTCAGTTATATAAATGAGATAAAAATGTAAGTCGCTCGGATAATGGCGTCTGCCAAATGACGGTAATGTAATGTAAATCCACTCAACTGACCAAGTCAAGCAGCCTTTACGGCCACTGTTGGCTGGAAACCCTTGCTGTGCTTTTCAGCATGAGCTCGCAAAGCTCATAACCAAGCCAACCATTTATTCTCCTGAGCTTTTTTTTTCAGACCGGATGATTTCAAAAAATCTAAATTGTAAAAAAAAACTAACACCACTGTTAGCATTACCAGGAACACTGGGAAGCATAGTCCAGAAGCACAGTCACTTTCACAGCCATTAAACACAGCCCAAGATCCCTTTCACGCCCCTTAAAGACCTAATTACTGCTCAAATACTACTGCTGGGTCACTGCTGGCAATCTAACTAAATTTCAATATGCCAAAAATTTTAATGATACATCTAACACTTTAAAAATGTGACCGTGAATATTCAAATCTTGATCATGCATCTTACTGGAAAAATATTTGTGAAATGGCAACAACTAATTGCTAATTATGCATTCAGAATGCTCATAGCAATCACAGCACTATAAACAATTTCCTTTTTTGCATTTATCTCATGCAAATACATCAAATGTGTTTCAAGCCCTACAGTTGCCTGCCCCACCTTCTATTTAGCTCATCTTTGCATGTTGATGACATCAGTAATTGGATATTAAAATTAGAATGGTCAAATATATATATAAATAAGCTTTTATACAGTCTTTTGTACATTATTTGCAGAAAACCCCTTTAAAACTGCAGGTAATGTATGAAAAAAATGAGCTAATGGTAGTGTGAGGTACTTGGCCTTGATAGATATATCTTTTGTCTTATCTTTTGTTATCTACTGTATTTCTTTAAAATATGTAATTTGCACTTACCTTCTACATTTTAGTGCTGTTATTGTAATAATCATTTGCATTTTTGTCTGTACTATTTAATAATTTATATTATTTTTATCTCATATTTGCAATTATGTTGAAATACTGTATGTTTTCCCCTAGATATGTGTACAGAGGAGTGTAACAGTAGTCATCAGTTGCAACTGGTTCATTCTTCAACAGTGAAGTTGAATGTGGCCATAACCCAGATCTTTGTGTTGCCATTCATCTACATCAACATCCTCATGCTTCTCACCTTTTCCAGGAAACAAGCCTTCAGGACTGAAACACGCTATATATTGTTTGCTCATACTTTATTTGTGGACCTGATTTTTCTTATGCTGACAGATTTTGTAGTTATTATCTCATACAGTTATGTTCTGATGCCCATGGCATTCTGCATTCCCTTTTGTATGCTCATGGAGACAGTTACAACATGTACACCGCTAACTATCACTGCAATGTGTGTGGAACGTTTTGTGGCTATTTGCATGCCACTGAGACACAGTGCTATCTCTACTGTCAGCAGGACCCATAAAGCTATTTTTATCATTTGGATAATAAGCTCCTTAAAGCCATTTGTGGATGTGTTCATCCTTGTCACAACTGCCTCAAAAGAATATCTTTCCCAGTTTACCTTTTGTTATTATGAAATTATGTTGCCAGAAATCTGGCACCGCTTAATGAGGGGTTTGATATATATTATTAGTTTTATAATGATTTTACTTGTTGAGTTATTTTGTTATGTTATGATTGTGATCTCTGCCCGAGCAGCCTCTGTTGACAAGAAGTCAGCAGCCAAAGGTCTGCGCACAGTTTCTTTACATATGCTTCAGCTTACACTGTGTACAATTGAAATTATTTGCCCTTATATTGAATCACTAATCCTGGAGCTAGATATTCAGATATATTTCTCAGTCCGCTTTTTCAACTTCATAATGTTCAATCTCATTGCTAGGGCAGTTAGTCCACTTGTTTATGGCCTAAGAGATGAAAAATTTTATGCTACCCTACTGTACTACATCAGATGTAGACAAAATGCTATTTTTTCTGAAAGCAGAGTCTCTAATGCAAAGCAATAATAGGATAATAAATAAAAGAAAACATACTAGCATTAGAAATTTCTAAAAGTGATTTTGTTACATAGTCATGTAGGCATTTACTTTGTAAATATATAATCATCTGGTTTTACAGACAAAAGGTAAGTTTGTATTATAGATTAAAGGAGATTTCAGGGGCTTTAAGCAGTCCAGTCCTAGCTCTAAATGGTTACCAGGAAACATACAAATATCCAATTAATCTGACTAGCTGTTTCTTTATCAAGTTAGTTAAGTAAAATCTTTTTTTTTTTTTAAGTTAAAAAAATAAAACAACTTGAGGTGAGAAAGAGTCAGACAAAACTATAGCACAGGACCTGTCCCAATTACAGCAATAAATGATTATAATCTTAAAACAATATTTTGTGTTAGTATTACTTGACTTGCATTGTTTGCTGTGACACAATAGATCGTGCCATTTTACTATTTTAACTAGCACAAAAAATAATAATTTCTAATAAATTCTTGCACCAATGTTCCAACCAACAAGGACCTAAAATCAATGTTTGATAAGCATGTTCCCACAATTTTAGTATATACGCTACAGTGCATGTTTAGGTCATTTACAACTGGCTATCACACTCTGATGATCTTGTCATACACAGACACTTACAAATATAACCACATGAGGATCACGGTTTGCTGACACCCTGCATTGCTAATCATGCAGCACTATATACGTAATTAGCTTTAAAAAAAAAAACCAACACTGAATTATGGAACAATTTGTACAGCTGTTTGTGTATTAATTTGGAAAGCAACTGTTTTGAAAAACTCCAAAAATGATTACTTGGCAATATAGGAATTATGTGAGAATAATTTTCTACCATTGCTAAATAAACAAAACAGGATTAAAATAAATATTTTTGGAATATTGTTAAAACTTTGAAATACTGCACAGCACACCATCATCATGTCATATAAATATACGGTAAATACTGTAAACATTGTCATATTGTGTAATAGATCTAAACCGATCACTTGAAATAACTGTATTAATTTAATTCAGTTCAATTTTATTTGTGTGTAGCACTTTTAACAACAGACATTGCCACAAAACAGCTTCACAGTGTGTGTATATATATATATACACAGTACATCTCAAAAAAATAGAATATAATGAAAAAGTTCAATATTTTTGTCACTCTTTTCAGAAAGTGAAACTCATATATTATATAGATTCATTACACATAGAGTGAAATATTTCAAGCCTTTATTTCTTGTACTTTGATGAATATGGCTTACAGATTATGAAAACCCAAAATTCAGTGTCTCAGAAAAGTAGAATATTACATAAGAACAATTAAAAAAAGGATATTCTAAATAAAAAAGTATGTTCATATCTATGCATTCGATACTTGGTTGGACCTCCTTTTGCATGAATTACTGCATCAATGCGGCGTGGCATGGAGGCGATCAGCCTGTGGCAGAGCTGAGGTGTAATGGAAGCCCAGGTTGCTTTGATAGTGGCCTTCAGGTCATCTGCATGGTTAGGTCTGGTGTCTCTCCTCTTCCTCTTGAGAATCTATGGGGTTCAGGTCAGGCGAGTTTGCTGGCCAATCAAGCACAGAAACCCCATGGTCATTGAACCAGCTTTTGGTACCTTTCGCAGTGTGCTCAGGTGCCAAGTCCTGCTGGAAAACGAAGTCAGCATCTCCATGAAGCTTTTCAGCAGAAGGAAGCATGAAGTGCTCTAAAATGTCTGCATTGACTGTGGACTTCAGAAAACACAGTGGACCAACACCAGCAGATGACATGGCACCCAAATCATCACTGACTGTGGAAACTTCACACTGGGCTTCAAGCAAAGTGTATTCTCTGCCTCTCCACTCTTCCTCCACACTCTGGGACCTCGATATCCAAATGTCATGCAAAGTTTACTTTCATCTGAAAAGAGGACTTTGGACCACTGAGCAACAGTCCAGGGTCCGGTTTCCCGATAACATACACTCTTAGCACGCTAAGAAGACTCTTAAGATATATCTTACGGAAGTGGTTTACTTTTCTAAGTGTGTTCCCTGAAGTGTCCCTTAGGAGGCTTCTTAAGATGCTGCCTCTTACATTCGAGGTTACAAGGTGCTGACCAGAGTGAAGGTGCTGAATTAGTTGACATTGATTGCTCAGGAATTGATTTTTCACTTCATTTGCATGACAGCGTTAAGAAAGACAGCACATTCTATGCAAATTAAACATTGCTCAAATTCTTCCAATAACATTTATTTCGACATGGGTTAACTTATCAGTAGCATGCCATAATAGAAAATTATATAAATTTAATCACCAAACTGTCTGTAATATTTTCTTGTAACCTGTAGTGGCGGTGAAACGAACCGGGTATACAATCATAGTTGATTGACACACATCTGCGGACACACCTCCACACCGAGGTCTTGCGGAGGCCGTAGCCTTCTCCCACGACCTCTATGAAGCTCCCAGTAGCATAAACCTGTAGCGCTGCAAGCAGCTGGACATCGGGACTTAATGCAAAATTACGATGCAGTGGCCTGACAAGCGCAGGTCTGAGGAAGTCAAGAAGCCGTAATAGTTTGTAATAGTCACCTCAGGCAAAATATGAAAAGGGCTGAAGTTTTGCCTAATGAAAAAATTCACATGAACCAAACGGCTCCACTGCCAGCTCCATCTTTGATTTAGCACAACAACACATTGTATTGCTGCCATAGCTGGTTGCTTTCTGGACACCACCATGATTACCCATTTATACGATCTTAGCCACTTCATGTAACGCAGGGGCTGGATGTTGCCGTCGCACACCCATCCAGATCCCCGGAGTACGAACCTGGTTTTTGTTCTTTCTCACTCTGCTTTCTTTCATCACACCTGCCGCTCATTATCACTATGCTACTTATATGCCAGTCGCCCTCGACTCCCGGTCCGGTCACCCACATTTGTGTCCTCATTGATTGCTTACTGTTTACTCTCCCTTACGCATTCCTGTATGCTTGTTCTGTGTCTCCATGACTGCCCTTCTGCCTAAGCACACTCTGTCCTAATGTAGAGTCGGATTAGCGAGCTCCAAGAGGACAACGGAGACTTTCGCCATACGGAAGCTTACCCTGTGAATGACGGATGTGGGGACTATATTCCTTAAGGGAAGTGAGGACACTGTGTTTATGTTTAATTTTTGTGGTTGTGTTTGGGACACGGGTTTCACACTTTGTATATACACTTGTAAATAAAGCACTTTCAACGTCAGCCCGCTGATTCTTCGTGTATCCAGCATAACACTTCGAGCCAAATTGTTTGCCACCTGTTCAATATTAAAAGTGATTGTTAATTTTAATGCATTATGAAATAGGCTAATTAAAAGTCACTCTATTAGTTCTGATATCAAATAAAATAAAATTCTTAAATAGGCCTACAGTATATTCCATCATTGGTACAACATTGATAACGTGCCATAGTTTGACTTGCATACACTGCTGATTTCTAAAGACTGCTGCACAGTGGAGGTGACTAGTGTCTTGAGCTGAAACAACGAGACAACTAAGAGAGAGCTTGCGAATGGTCCAGACCAACCTTACGAACGTGTGACTTACATAAGATATACTTAGTGTACGAACGTGTCGGGAATTGTGCCATAACCTTAAGAGAGAGGTTAAAGTAAAACTTAAGCACTGCTTAGTGATAAGAAGGTTTTGGGAAACCAGGCCCAGTTTTTTTTCTCCTTAGCCCAGGTAAGATGCTTCTGACGTCCCTGGTTCAGGAGTGGCTTGACACAAGGAATGCGACATTTTGTAGCCCATGTCTAGGATTCATCTGTGCATAGTGGCTCTTGATGCGCTGACTCCAGCCTCAGTCCACTCCACTTGATTGGCCAGCAAACTCGAGAGAGAAGCAACCATTATAGCAGGGCTATTCAAATGGCAGCCCGAGGGCTGAATCTGGCCCTTTCACCATTTGTAAATTTGAAAATGTATAAATAAATATTTTTCTAATTTACAACACTTCAGTTGATACTACATATGATGTTCGATTTCTCTTAGTTGAGCAGTCAAATTGATGATTGATGGCAGTTTCCTCGCTTGCGAGGATTGTGGGAAGATCCTACAATCTACAAGCCCTCTGGTGGCTGAAAAGTCCGGTGTGGGATGCACAAGCTCTGTTGCACCTGGGGCAGATGAATGCTTGAGTAGAGGGGACTTGCGCTGTTGCCCGCTCTTTCTGTCTTTGATGCTTTTGGCGGGAGGCTGCATTTCTTTCTGCCTCAAACCTCAGACTGGCTGTCTTAATGGTGGAATGCCAGTTTCCTCTGTCTGTTGCTAGCTGCTGC
>JAQLOM010000003.1:12721771-12732970 GCA_030068315.1 Chrysichthys thysi
TGTGTGTATATATATATATATATATATATATATAATTTTTTTTTTTTTTTTTTTTTTTTTTGACTGCTCCAACAAGTACCTTGTTATGAAAGAGCCACTGTGCATTCCCCTTTTTTGATCACTACAGGCAAACTTGGTTGAATGTCTGTATAATGACATAGGTAGGACAAAACATTTCTCAAGTTAGAATTTAAGGTATAATTTGTGATATTTGCATGAAGATATCTACTATTACACAGTTTGGGATATGGCTTCGTGGTAAGACATGTTGAAGTCATGTAATTTGATGTCATGTTTAAATCTTATGCTGTGTACACCGTACAAACATTACATATGTTGTAAATTCTCTGTTTTCAGTGTTAATGGATCTGTGCTTGCATTATGGGAAGGAGAAGGTTCTCTTCCAGGCTCTCTCTCAGGCTGCAGCAGTGTTCTTTTGGACAGTGAGCTTAGTGATCCCCAATATGACCAGAGTCTACTGGAGAACCTGTTCTACAAGGCTTCAGTAAGTTCTGTGTGGACAGTGGTTGCTCAGATATTGTTACCAAAAGGTCATATGTTCAAATCCCAGCACCACCAAGCTGCCTTAAGTAAGGCCTGTTAACTCTCAACTAGGCACTTGTATCCTGTCGGAATTGTGCGTTGCTTTGTCTAAAAGCATCCGCCAAAAAAGTTAAATTCTTACATTTTGATGTAGCTTCATTGATATACTTGTGCAGTCATGCACTATATGTATACTATAGGCACAATTTTAATAAAGACTGCTTTGTTTTATGATGGTTTTCTGGTTTCAGATGACTGATTGCTGTTTGGATGCCGAAGATGATCACCATGAGCAGCTAAAAAGATTGGGGAAAAATGCCAGGTAAACATTTAAATGAGCATTAATTCACAGCTTCAGTTAGAGAATATGTGGTTAACAAAGGTTTGTTTGGGTTTTTTTTTTTTTTTCCAAACTTAGCGTAGTGAAAGTCAGAATATTTCCACTCCAATCATTAATTGCAGCTTGTTCCTATTTCCTGTAAATCTTTGAAGACTAGATTTGGATGTAATGCCAAATGGAAGATGCAAGAATTCATTCCATGGGCTAAGTGTCGATAGGATTTCACTTCTTGGAAGCATCAACTTAGCAAGAATTATAGTCATTCAGTTATCAGTCGCCTCAGACAGTACTGATGATATACCAAGGAAACACTCTAGGAAAGCAAAACCACCTCTGCCGCTCACAACTAAGAAATGGTATGGCCCAAATTCAATTACTAAAAATATATACAGTATGTAGTGATAGAAATGATTATTATATTATTGTATGCATTTACCAGTATTTTGTTGTATCTCCATTCCAGCTCATATTTTGTTGAATACCTTTTTCCATTACCATCTGCTCATAATGATTCTGGTAAAGCAATTCCTGTAGAGGTCACACGAGTTGTCTCCAATAAAGTTCTGGGTGGAGGTGAGTGTTTTTTTTTCTTCTTCTTTTTTGTTTTTTTGATATTCATGTTATTATCTTACCAGAGTGGAATGAAAGTAATAAAATGTTACAATTTATCATTTTCTTTCTTTTTTTCAGTGGTGAAATTTCAACATCGGAGTGTCTTTTCAGCGCGTTTCACTGACGCCACTATCAAACAATGGTGGGACACAAACCTTAGCTTTACAGTCTACTTGAGAAAGAGTCATCAAAAGAAAGTAAATATGGCTATCTGTAATCTTTCAGAGTTTAGAGAGTAAATTATGCCAACTGGTCAAATATAAGGAGTCTCACTATAATCCTGCTTTTTGCTTTAGCCTGTTCCCATAGGTAAGGCTCTTTTCCCCTTACGCACTTTGCTTCAGAGTGAACAGCTGAGTGTCACAGCTTCACTTTCTGTCCAAAGACATGATGGAGACTTGACGAGTCAGGACATTGGGCTTCTAAAGGTGACAAACCCTTCAAATATTATGACTTTTGGAGAACCTTTGAAGGGAAAATTGTAGTATAGTGTCATAACTAAAAGAGAAAAAACAATGTTTTGTTATTTACACACTTATATAGTCTGCTCAGTTTTGCACAATTAATCACACTTACTTTGGAGCTGCCTCTATAGATCTGTGTATCTAGTGCAGTGTTTCCCAACCTTTTTTGAGCCACGGCACATATTTTGCTTCTACTGTCCTGTAGGAATGATATTACAGTGTATACATCTATATGGATGAATAATATAACAACAGTGAACTCATTTTTATGCCCCCAAAGGTCTCATTTGAACTAGTTACAAACAAGAAAGACTTCACTACCAAAAGCAGTTTAGGGAGAATTGCAGTACATGCAGGCACATCTCCACCGAAAGCAGACATCTCTATTGAACAACCGGATGATGGAGAAGCAAATAACAGTGCTCACAGGAGAGACACCTCAACCATGGCAGTTCATTCATCCTCAAATATCCTGATGCCTGAGGCCAGGTCTGTTTCAGCACTGAGAGCCCAAAACTTTAGACATTCACCTGGTCATCTCACAGAAGAGGAGGAGAGTGATATTTTGTTCCACACTCTGCTCATGGTGCCAGATGGAAAAGATTTTAATTGCACACCCTTGCAGCCCAATGTCTACGTAAACTGTAAGCTCTTCACGTCTGAAGAGACGATTCAGTCTGTGATCAGCTGGGGTCAGACACACCCAACATTCGGCTTGGTTCAAGTAAGTGCACTGTGGTTGAGTCTGTATTTTTAAAAGAAAATTAGGAAATAATTTTCAAATGTAGATGGTGCCCCAGTTTGCTGATATGTGTGTCAATGCGTTATGCAGGTGGCACCGGTGTGTCTCACTTCCAGACTATTAGAGAGGATGAGGAATAATGTGATGGTCATAGAGGTTTGGCTCAGAGCAACCTCTGCACATAATGATAAACTCCTTGGGCTGGTGAAACTACCTCTGCACCAATTTTACATGTCATTCAGGTTGGTCTCAAATTTATTATGGCAGTTAACTCTAATGATTACCCAGCATGTATGCAGTGTGTGTTTAGTATATAGCCAAGTGCTGCAGCCCTTGAATTTTAAGACCTTGCCCTGTATTAAGAAAAATACAGAAAACCCATTTACTCAAAACTACAAAAATAAATTCAACCATGCAACAACAACAATAATAACACTAATGAAAATTTACACTGCTTCTTTCTTTATTGAGTCATTTGCTGATTCTGTGATGTTGGTTGGGATAGGCAATTTAAAAACATCCCCTTTGTACAGCCCTCATTTGCAGAAAGCTATGCTGAACATTATAAGAGAAATTACGTTGTATAGACCAACAGAAAATGAGTGTTGATTTCTTGAAAGCGCTTATTGCTGTGGGAAGAAAAGTTTTCTCCTGCTCACAAAATTTCTCTTAACGAGCAACAAACTAGCTTCTTATCTGTTTAATGAACAAGTGGCCAGTTGAGCACAAGTTCAACTACAAGTTCAGGTGTAACAGAGTAACTAGTTTCAAACATGCGCGGCCCTGAATTTCAGTTACACTACAATCATTTAAGATGCAACTTAATTAGAGGTGTGTAAAGCAAACCTGAATCAAATTATCATCCATTTAATTATGTTTCCATTCTTTCTAGCCAGTTAACAGCACCATACAATGTAAACAGGAAATGGAGCGTTCTCAACTAACAGAAGAGCCAACTAGAATTTCAAAAATGATGACATTGAAACTACACAATAACAAAAAACCATGTGTGCACACACTCACACATATTATTCAATTTCGCACAACTCCTGTCTGCTGTATTCCTTGCGAGGTGCAGGTACTTGCAGAACCATTTACAAACGTACTTACTTCATTAAAGCATGTAGTTCAACAAAGTAAAACATCCTTGATGCGCTGATGTTTTTAAAGTGGTATTTATTTCACATTTATGAAAGGAGTCTCAGTTGTAAATGGCACTCCAAATTTCCCAGCTCAAGAAAGTCTGGAGGACAGAGGAACCTATGCATTCCAGTTTCTTGCTGAAAGGATAGGTTTCATAGCGTGTGTGCATGCTTAATTGTGTTTACAAATATTTTAGTTTTTCTTAATAACCTTAATTTGTCAATTTTCTGTTTGTACTTTTAGTACCTTTTTAAATGAAATTTTTTGAGTTCATTGTATATATTTTTTTAAATACTGTCCTAAATGCATCCTAATGTCATTGTCACTTTTTTAAACCCCAGAGACCCCAGAATTTGCCAGCTGGTTATGCAGGCACAGTATCCAGTGGTGGCAGTAGACAGCTATATGCCCATAGTGGACATTTTCAGTGGTGGTACACGTGGGAGTCTGAGGGTGTTTTTGGCCATGGGCACGTCCCAGCAGATCACCGCTCTGCAGCGCATAAGAGATGAGGAGCTGAGATCTGTGTCTCAGCTGTCCAGACCAATCCACTTGCTAGACCACAGACCCATGGAAGATGTAAAGGTTTGATTTCTTTAAATGGTTAAAAGCATGTGTCACAGTCTAATCCTGGATGATCACAGCATGAGAGATTTTATGAATTTTCTTTTAAGTTACAACCTGATATAGCCCCTCATTATGGGGATCTGCCTCAATACACTGAAATTCTGATTTGGTCATGATTATTCAGCATTACTGATTGTACGTAGTATTTATTCCATTTAAAACTGATTTTTATATTTCCAATGACAGCTACAGCTATGATCTCAAATTTTTTTGTCAATCTCGCAGTACATATTTATTTTATCAACATAAAATTACAACATGTTTTACTTAAAATTAAATTATTTCCCCAAATAAGTAGGTATACCTATGCTTTAATGAATCTCCTTCATAAAAATGGTGAGAAGATGTCATGTGAAAAGGTTTACCAGGTATTAAAATTGTTTTGTTTAACACTTTTCTTGGACACTGCATAATTCCATATGTTATTTCATGGGGTTAAATTTCTAAAATTCTAAAATACAGATACTCGTCGACTTACGACCTATGCGACTTACGACTGTTCGACTTTACGACCGCGACCATGACTGGTATGTCTGGTGATGACATGTCAGGTTATGACAAATGTCTGGCGGAAAGCGAGCAAGCGAATCGAGTGTTTCGCCCAGTTGGGCGTACAACAGTTTCCACCCCAGCTCCTGGCAGCGCCAGCGTCCCGCGGCCTCACCACGCTACACACCACACACACACACACACACAGATACAGTAGGAACCCGTGACCCCACAGTCCAGTTATCCATGTCTTGCAAATTTTCATTCAAAATACCCCACAATCACGGGAACATCACGGGGTTCAAGCTGAAGCCTTTCGTCATTTATCACTCTGAAAACCCGCAGGTGTTCAAGAATGTGAACAAGCACACTTTGCCAGTCTACTTTCCTTCGAACCATAAGGTATGGATGACGTAAGGACTGTTCGAAGACTGGTTCTGTCATGTAACCGCGTGCGCACCTGTTACAAACACTCCCAGCCACGGCGCTTTGCGTGCGCATGCGAGGCGTCTCCCATGCGCGAGCTTACCTGATCATGCACAGGTGCTCCGCATACGGACCAATCAGTCAGACTATGTATGGACTCCAGCGCGCACGTCTCGGGGCGATGCATTGAATTGCCACTCCACGTGTGTAACTCTGTCGAGCCGTTTCTAGTCCATTTCTCTCCCCCAGTTTCGATCATCGCTTTTGTTAACTCAGTTTCCTGATTCTGCCTTTTCCCTTTGATGTCTTTCGCCGTTCTGTAACCCTGCCCGTTTCTGACCATGAGTACTGCCTGCCGCATTGTGTACTTCTGCCTGGGTCCTTAATAAAACTCTCGTTGGGGATTTTATAAGTATTGCAGCCCTGCGTTTGTGTCCACACCTCACCTCACCTCAGCTCCCTGACAAGTTCATTAATTCTTTTATTCCTTTGAAGATTTTCCTGCTGCTGGATAATGCGCCTGGACATCCACCTTACTTAACTGATCTCCATCCCGATGTGTAAATGTTTTTTTTTTTGCCCCCAAACACAACACCACTTATTCAACCAATGATAAAATATGACTTTAAGATGATTACAGTATCATGACACAGTATAATATACTTACGGTAATTTAGGCTGACTTACGAGCAATTCAGGTTACGACCGATCGGTTGTAACCAAATGCGGTCGTTAGTCGACGAGTATCTGTAGTAAAATGAAGAAAACCTTTTAATGATCAGGCGTTTTCAAACTATTGACTGTCAGGCTAATTGAAACAAGTAAAATCACAGGTTATGTGCGCGCTCACACAAGAAACAGTGTTATGCAAACTGAAATTGCCACAATTTGTCACATTTATAATAATTTATATATAAATTTTAATTAAAAAAAAAAACAGCACAAAAAATGGCATACAATAGTGACATTCAAACTGTTGGGGTGTTGCTTTTTATGTTGCGTAAAAATAATAGCATAAAAAGGCCATCAGCTTACAAGTGGCTATGATTGCTATATGTGGTGTAATGGTGAAGGCACAGGACTACGACTGAGGATCGGGGTTCGCTTCCCTGTGCGGCCAGTGTTGTGTTCGAGAAGTTTTGCTGCAGCTATCTCGTTTTAAAATTAGTTAGTCTGTGCTGATATTTTTGTCTAACCCTCTGTTGGAAACTGTTAGTTAAAACTGCCCTTTGTAGTCAGTATGTATGTTAAAGCCAAGGATTGAAAGCTCTTGCCTTCATTAAAAAACAGTCGACCATAAATTTTAGTAGCATAATTGGAATCGGTCCAAGTAATGCTACGCCATGACGTTTGAATTATTACAAAAACCTCACTCAACTCATGTCATTACCCATAATGGGTTTAACAACAGAGGTGTAGGCAAAATATCAGCAAAGGCTGGCTAATTTTAAATGCACTTCTTGCAGCAAAACTTTCCCTTTATCGCATCACATTGCATTGCATAACGGGGATGAACCAAGGTCTTTGAATTTGTAGCCTGCTGCCATCATCATTACACCACTTCACCCCTTAGAAAGCTGTACAAGAAGGTTTTAATTTTATTTGCTGTCTTTATTTGTTAGTGTATGGAGAGAATAGTATTAATAAAGATGGTCCTGTGTTATGATGAAGTGATGTCATGGCAGTTTCATGCGGTGTTGCTCTGATGACCAGCTACACTGAGGGGGTAATGGAAAACAAACTACTAATGCCAGAAGGGAGTAGGGTCGAGTTGAGTTCCAGTTTTCCTTTGTGCAGGTGAATGCTCCTTCCTCCGCCCCGCCTAATGATGAGCATGTGTTTTTGGTACGGATTGAGAAAGTAAAGGGATTGACTCCAATGCAGTCTACTATCTGGGGAGAAGCAGACTGTTATATCCAGTACTCCTTTCCCAGTCAAGAGGAGGCCTGGCAGGACATCGACCCACAGATTGTGGAAAGCCGTAAGCATCTGTAGCTTGGTAGTTGCAATGAAACTAAACATTCTAATTGGTCTAATCAGGAATGCCAGCTTTTAGGTTTCTTAAAATCCTACTAGGCAGGAACCTTTGGCTTTTATTGTGTGAGCTTTTTGTCGGAAAAATTGTATTAACACTGTAACCAGATTTAAAGGGGAATTTTCATTTATTTTTAAGATAACATAGTTTTATTTCTTCTTCATCAGATGTACATCTGAAGTCATATCGTACTGCTACTACGCTGTGCATGCCTGATCCTGTTTTTGGCCACTGTGAGACGCATGTGCTCATGGCACCTCCTGGTGTTCCAGTGCAGAGACTGTTGCTCAGCTCTCTAGCCAGTCAAGGTTTCAGCAATGGAGGAGGAATCCAGTTTGAAGTGTGGTGCAGGTAAAGAGCCAAACACTTTCCATATCAAATTGTCCATAGCAATGGCTGTGGAAAAATAACGTATTCAAAACAAGTTGTAAATGGGAATAATTGCACATTATAAAGTGCAGTGCCATGGTATATTTCATAACCCTGCATGGCCCATTCATTACAAGTAGGCTTGGCTGTCATTCTAGCTTCCACATTCCCTGGTTTGTACTAGCCAGTGGGTGAGAACTGACAAATTAAAGACCTTTATTTGATCATATATAGTGTGTTCTCTACCTGTACCAGGAATTTTCAGCCCAAAACCTGGCTCGTCATTAGGACTGAAAATCATCAATAAATACTGTAATGCTAACGAAATGCCAAATACTAACAAATTCTGGGCCAATACAATGAATTTGATTAACAAAAAGTCCTTTTGGTAATACTTTTGCAGATGGTACTTTTTATAATTGTAGCAAAGTACACATTATTGTAAGGATCGTGCGGGATCATGTAGTTAATTCTTCTGAAATATACTGTAAGTAGCTGTGTGTAAATATGTATATAGTATACATGTAAGATGGGTTCCCTCTTCATCTGAATGTTTCTTCCTTATGATGTCTCAGGGAGTTTTCACCTTTTCAGATACAAATTTGTCATTTTTTCATAATATACAAACCAAAGGCAACGGTGGAAAGGCCTCTGGCTTCTAAATTATAAAAAATTACATATATGCATTTGGATTTTGGATTTTGTGAATGTCTACTGTTAAAAGTGCTATATAAATAACATTTTGAAAAATAACATGTTTGCTATGTAAGCCAGGAAAGGGAACTTTGCAGAGAAATGATGAGCTTGTTCTTTGTTTTTGTGAACGCTGAGGGCAGGATCTGAGTGAATTGCTGATTATATTCTTGTATATCACAGTGATCCCTTGCTTTTTTTTTGTCACGTGGTACAAGAAAAAAACGCTCGTGGTGTTCAACTAAAAAGTTGAAATATTTTTATCTCGTATGTTCTGCTATTATGTTTAGTAGCCAATGGCATTTGCCTGGTTAGCTTTATGAGTTATAATAATGTTTGTCAAACAATGCATCAGATTTCAGAATTTCAAGACTCACCATTGCACTCACCAAAAACTTCGCAAAAAAATATGAGCCTTTTTTCCCCAGTTCTGATCCAGTCTTGAATAATAGGACATATAGTAACACTCTGCATAACCTGATGTTTTGTTCTTGAGATATATACATGTGTGTGTATGTATGTATGTATGTATGTATGTATGTATGTATGTATGTTTGTTCTTGCTTTTTCCTTTCCACAAATAATGACAGTACTGGAGAAAACTGTATAGAGGTAATGTATGTTTATAATGATCTAACAAACAGTAAAGGTATTTGCACCACATGTACGCTAAACCAGTGCAAGAAAGTACAAAAACTTGTGCTCTTGTATTTGAGTATTTCACCTTGTGCAGTTGTCGCTGAAGAGATTGAATGCAAAAAGATTTTTCCATCCATTTATTGTGTATTGCTACACAAGCCATCATTTCTGATGTTAGAAGGATTTTGCAGAATTAGAAGCACCAGATTTTTTTGGATAAGTCTATTTAATAAACAAACAACCATGGTATTACTGTCCTTGTGAAACATCGGCAGGTATTATTACCCGAATGTGCGTGAGCAGCTGGTAGCCAGAGGACTGCTTCCCATGGCCAAGCTGTGTGCTATGGTGACAATGCAGAGGCTAGGCCCGATGGAAGCACAGCTCTTCTGTATCCCGCTTTTGCCAAGGTCTGACAAGCCTGCTGAACTCCAGACACAGCCCTCAGGTACTCTTCATCAATGCATTCATTAATATTAATTCATATCTGTGCAGACATTTAACCCTTTCGGTGCTGGAAAAAAAATATTTTTACTTTGCTCCCAGTGCTGAATATTTTGTGTGAAAATCCGGGTCGTCGCTTTGACTTTGCACCAGTAGAAACTGTTGAGGTGGTGTTATCTTTACATGATGCGGCAGAACGAGTGGCAGCTTGATGAGTTTTTCCCTTTTGTAGACGGCCCTGCAGCTTCAGTTTCAATTTTGCTAGAAGCCCTTGCAGTTTAGGTTTCACTCTCGCTATCCATCTCCACATCGTCAAAATTATTCAGACAAGTCAGAAATATCATCCATCACTAATTTCAGAACCTCCTCCTTGCTAAACTTTCCTTTCCACTTCATTTTTACTGCATATCGTAAAATAACTTGGCAACAACGTGCTCTACATCAGTGTTTCCTGACCTTTTTGAGCCACGGCACATCTTTCACATTCAAAAAGTCACACGGCACAGCACCAAACAAAAATGTCACAAAAAGTATATTTATTGAAATATAATGAAAATCTAGTCTCAATTTACTAATTGATTTTGCGTTGGCAAAATGTTGGGGGGGCGGGGGGGCGCGACGGCGGTACCACTGTACTTTCGTATTTCTTCTGTTTTACTGGTGGTTGGCAACCCACTTGGTTGGCGCAAGAAGTTATACTGCCTCTAGTGGAAAAGAATGGAATTGTTCTGTCAGTCACTACACGCCGCTCGCTTAAAGTACCAATCAGGTGAAATTGGATAATCTTCCACAGCACACCTGATGATTTCTCACGGCACACTTATGTGCTGCGGCACAGTGGTTGGGAAACACTCTTCTAGATGGTACTCTGACACACAACAGTAACAGTATGTTACTAAAAATTACCTTGAGTGTCGCCGCCTAGCAAGTACAATTGAACTATTTAATTTTGTTGACTTTTGTGTATGCATGGCCGTAGCACCAAACCCCTACATGTTGACTTTAGTCGACTCCTGCACCGAAAGTTTTAAACAGCCTCTTCAAATTGAGGGCTTCAGGACCTCTAAAGTCTCACAAAATGTATATGATGTGTTTGTTATTATAATTGCTGAAATGAATAGACTTAAGTGCTGAAATTGACATGGCACTGATTTTGCCGTATTCTTTCATAGGACTTAGAATCTGGATATCTGGATTGTCATATGTATTAGCTGCTTATATAAATAAAACATTTTACATAATGATTTATATATATAGGCCTCTTACTCTCACTACCATTTCCACTTTCTTGGGACCCATAATGAAGGCTTATAGAGCAAAAATGCATTGAGAAGCAGTGAAAGCATGCTGTGAACATTTTTTTTGTGACTAGAGGTTCCACTGTGCGTGTGTGTATATGTATGTATTTATGTATACATATACAGTACCGTGCAAAAGTCTTAGGCACCCTATTTTTTTTAGTACAAATTTTATTATAGGTATTAATTTTTCCAATTTCTGCATTACTGAGTCAGGACGAAAAACAAAGTTCGATGTTCAGACATTACTTTAAAAATAAAAAAAATTCTTTGTACAGTATATGAAACGTTTTGTACATCAGTAAAGAACGCAACATATGACATAAGAGAGCACT
>JAQLOM010000003.1:12740036-12754200 GCA_030068315.1 Chrysichthys thysi
CCTCTCACCCGATGTCAGCTGGGATTGGCGCCAGCTTCCCCCCGCGACCCTGAACAGGATTAAGCGGAAGAAGATGAGTGAGTGAGTGAGTGAGTGAGTGTGTGAGATAAATAAATGTTGCTAATTGAAAAGTGGTAGCGCTAGATTTTGTTTACTGTTGGCCGCATCAGCACTTTTTAGTGTCAGCATTTACTTTTTTAAAGGGTGAGTTTAACTAAATCCATATAAATAGTCTAAGGATTACTTGAGAAGCTTGGTATACATTAGCACTGCAGAGTTGATCTTATGTTTTGTTTTGTTTTGTTTTTGTTTGTTTTTGGGGTTTTTTAAACAGATCTAGTCTGTTTGATCATCATGATAAGCACATGGACAATGTTTGCCAGCTTCATAAGACTCTGCAGGAGAAGGAAAGTGCAGTGCTGAGTAACTGTGCTGGAGATATGCATCCCTCTAGGTCAGCACTCTTCTCAGCCCTCAGGTATCAATTATCTTTCTGTTCCTGTTACAAATTAAATTGTGAATTGTGAATAAACTTCTGTGTTAAAATTGTGCAAAGGAACAGTGGAAAGATGTTTGTGAATCATGTTTTATGGTTTGTTATGGTCAGGAAAAACCTCAGTGAGCTGGATGATATCCGAAATTACTTCAGCCACAAATTATCTTCACCTGTGTTCTCTGTACGGCGAGAGCAGAATCAAAACTCTGTGGAAAGGGAAGTACACAGGGATTCGGAAATAGACACACAACAGCTACTGCTCAAATCCAACCAACTGGTGGGAGAGGTCAATGACATCATTAAAAGTAAGCCCATCATCGAAGCTCATGTTTTCCCAAGTAATGCTCGCTAAAGCTATACATTATGAAAATATATATTCATGCATATATTCTTTTACAGATCTCAATGAACATCAAACCAATCAATCATCGTCAAACATACACAGGAATCCTGCCACACCAGCTGAATCTGAAATGTATGTGTTTTCAAGTGTGGAACGTACAACACTAACAGAGTCAGAGAACTGTGAGACAGAGAACTTTAATAATAAAGCCCCAGAAACAAAGCTAGAGGACATCTCTTCCCTCATGTCTCTTACTTCAGAAGAAGCAGATCCTAGGAATGAGGAACTCCACCAGGATAGTCTCTCCACTGAGGATAAGAATAAAATAGAGGGTGACTTGGATGAAGATGATAGTGAGGAGTTTGAGGAGACATTGATAGAACCTCGGACACTCAACGAGGTTACTTCAGCCACAGACAGGACAAGCCCCTGGACTACTGTGCTGTCTGATCCTGACTTGGACTCTTTAGAAAGTCTTGAGGCAACAGAGCAGTTTGTAGACCTCATACACAAAAAGAGAATAGAAACTGTAATGTCTCCTCCAGTTACTACCTCTAAACCACAAGGAACTGCTACTGATTCAGATTTTTCTTCTGAGACGGGGTCGTGTGAGAATGCAGGAGGAGATGCCAAAGATGTGTATGATGTTTGCATGGAACATAGAGATGAAGAGATGTTTTTTAAGCAGGATTTCACACCAGACACCAGGCAGATGACGGATCATGATCAGCATGACAGCAGGATAGATACTGAAGATGACTCACCATTATCTTCTAGCTCTGGGTCTAGTGCAAAGGCCAACAGTGAAAGTGAAAAGGATGAAAGTAAAGTGAAGGTGTATCCTTTTTGCCTGCAATACTGTCAGTGAAATTTCATCCAGGTCAGCAGTGGCAGGTTGAGTTGGACATGTTCTGTAGTCATTAAAATCATCTTTTTGCATTTAGATGTGTAGATGTGTGATTAGTGTTGATGATATGAAGCTTGTCTAACCCTAATAGTGGATTCAGAAGATATAGAAGGCTGGAGATACAGTAACCTCCAGGGTAGATACCCAATATGTATTTATCACCTCTGTAATGGGAAGTTAATGGGTAAATGCGTGCATCTTGGTAAAATGTTGTTTAATCAATCAACCAAACAATCAGTCATTTATTTATTTATTTAAAAAAAACTGATGTCTGCAGGTTTGAGTAATGCAGGCTATGCATATGCTGCCAAGGTTTAAATTATGAAATGATTAATAATTGTCTAATTTCTTATTCTTAAGGCAGAACCTTAGGAAATCATAGTGTTGTCATTTGGCTTCTGCTTGTACCTTAACCTGCTTTCTTCTAGCTGTGATGCTGTAGAGATTCCAAACTTCTTTCTTCCGTCTCACCACTTGGAGGCATCTATGAGAGTTCTGCGTTTAGCTCCTGTTTTTCCGTCAACTCCCCCGGAGTCTGTAAGTGTTACCTTGCTATATATATTATCTTCTGAACACTATGCCAAATCTGATGCATATCTTCATATTATATAGATTTCAAATATGACAGCAGGGATGCAGGAAGGTGTTTTACATTGGGGGTGTAGACATTTTAAGCAGCATACCTGTGGCATGAACTATGATGTCAAACCCAAATAATTTTTTGAACATTTTCTTTAACAGAGATTGTGTGTTTACAATAATTATATTACAGCTTTGTAAAAGTCAGGAAGTTTTCTAAAAGTACCCTCAGCACCACCACTTATCACATCCTTGTATGACAGATATTTTCTCAACCAAAGTTTTTGGGGTGTTTTTTTGTTTTTTTTCCCCAATACTTGGTTCCAATTCAAGTGTTGTGTTTATTCTGTGGTTTTGTGCCACGGTTTTTCTTATGTTTTTATTTATTTATTTATTTCATCTGTGTTAGGCTTCTAGAAAATCTGAATTCACATATCATAGAGTGACTCGGCCAAGACCCAGTGTTCCTCCTCCATCAGTGAAGAGAGAAGAAACAAAACGAATTGCAAAAATCTTTGCTTCACATCTTACACCATGAAATTTACAGTTTTAGATCTTGACATTTTATGCACTTGCCTTTTGTGTAATGTAGCCTTTTTGTATAATAACTGGATTGCTTTATTTATATGATTTTAATTATGTGAGATATTAAATAATGCGAGGAATGAAAATATATTTTGCTGTGGAAGTATGTAATTTTATTTTCTAAATAAAGACAATTATTTTTCCAGGTGTGTTTATTTGAACAATTGCACATGTAACTACGCTAATTATAGTTGGTCATTTTCCAGGTTAATAAATGATGAATGCTTAACAGCAGTGTAGCAATGAGGCCAAGGATGCTAAGCATCTGGCTGACAGATGAAAAAATTGCCCCTTTTTTTTTTTTTTTTTGTTTGTTTCCAAGGGAACAATGACCGTTACTGACAGTAAACCCTATCTAAGGACAAACAGGCAAACAATGTCTCTGCTTTCCCCCCTTTCTTTGTCTCTATAACTGCTCAAATTAATTGGTCAAGGAGCTGAATCCCTCGTTGAACTCACCTGCATGGCGTGAGTCCAGTGACATTAAGTATTATTTAGCTTGGGAATCTGCTCACTGAAAATAAATTAAATCCCGGTAATAGCCATCAATCATAGAAATGTCTTGGTAACTGGGTCAAATGGCAAAAGGCTTGTGAGCCTGATTTACTAAATTTGTAACTGACCAGAGGGATATTTGACTACATTTGGAGAATGTTTGTTATCTTGTGAATCATCAAGCAATCTGAAAAAGAATCCAATGATAGACTATAATTATTTGTATTCACTAAACTAGATTTCATCTGAGTTTGTCAGATTAAAAAGTAAAACTCAATTCTGTTTTATTTATTTAACACTTTTATCAACAGACATTGTCACAAAGCAGCTTTGAGGAAATCTGTATGGGGATATCAGTCCTTAATGAGCAAGTCAGTGCAACAGGGGCAAGGCAAAACTGGCTTGAAAGCATAAGTGTAAACAGAGTCAATAGGAAACCCATCCTCTTCTGGGGGATATTACATGCTATATTAACAATTAATACTACTCACACATTAACATAGTTCTGCAGAAATAAAACATAGTGCATGCTCTCTTACAGGTTTCCTGTAATGTTATAATTGGGATTCAGATGGTGGCCATGTATTCTTAAGCTCTTGTTGATGCCCTGTATTATTTTTGTGTATCCACAAATCAGCACCTGCATCGTGGTTAAGATGACGTTGGTATGGTGGTGTAACAGAATGGCTCATTAATGGAAGTATGGTAGTCATGGTCAAAGTAACTGAGCTCACATTTTTCCCCATTCTGATGTCTGATGTGAACATTAACTATATCTGCACAATTTTAAGCTTTCCACTGCAGTCACAATGGTTGATTACATGAATGTGTAAGTGACCCTAACTTGCAAGTGAATGGTGTTCCTAATAAAGTAGATGGTTAATGTTTTCGCTACAAATATCACTTTTTCATTCCATGTCCCTTCTTTCCTTATCTCTAACTTGCCTTTTGCATATCCCAGACCATATATACGGTGCCAGTCAAAAGTATGGAAGCACCTTTTAATTAAATGTTTTTTCTTTATTTTTATTACTTAAAATACACATCATGTCTTACATTAATGATCGACTATCATTTCTCCTTATTTAGTGGAACAGACTTTGACATAATATTTACTACAGTTGTCAAATAAGGCTATTTACACACAGCTGACACCAATAGAACACAACACAATACTACCTCGACACAACACACCTGATGGTCTTGAATGCATTAAGAAGGTAAGAAATACCACGAATTAACTTTTGAAGAGTCACACATGTTAACTGAAAAGCATTCAAAGTAACTACCTTATGGAGCTGGTTAAGATAATGCCAAGAGTGTGCACAGCTGCCATCAAGGTGGCTAATTTGAAGAATCTAACATATGAAACATATTTTATTAACACTTTTTGTTTACCCATAATTGTGTTATATCATATTTTGATGTCTTCAGTATTGTTCTAGAATGTAGAAAATAGTTCAAATAAAGAAAAACCTGATGAGTAGGTGTGTCCAAACGTTTGACTGGTACTGCAGCTCTTCAAGCTGTCCTGTGAAACCTGTGAAGAGCTACAGTTTTTCAGGAAAAGATCCTGAAGAGTATTATGTGCGCCTTGTATGCTCTAAATATATTGTGTGCCCAGTCTCTTGGACCCAGGTACTGCTCAATGCTTAACATGATAGCTTTTGTTTTCAAAGGCTGCTGGATAGCAGCAATCCTTCTTTATGCTGAAAGTGTATGTGGTGGGCATTTTGGCTTACCACAGCACAGTGGATGGCAGCTTACTGGGTGCTCATTCGCTCAAAGCACAATTTCTGGAAGGAGCTAAGTGCCTCTATGATTTTTTTAATCCAAACAATTGACCTTACAGCATTCTAAGGTCAATCTGCATAACTTTCCTTCCTATGACCAGTACATGCCTTAAGGTGCAATTTGAACCACATGGAGCTATTCATTAACTGAACCAGTTAATCTGTCTTATTGAAAATACTTATGTTCCCCTATGTATATATATATATATATGCTCTAATTTATCCACTGGAAGAGAGAGAATGAGCATCCAGCCCCTAGCATGACATACCATTCTAAAGGAACAATCAACCTCTTAGGCACTACTGAGAAGCATACTCCTCCAGTTCTACATTGCAGAGACCTGGGCATTACCGTGTTCTTTCTCCAGATTAATGCCCCTCCTAGTGGTGTGAGCACCAGTATCACTCATAAACCAGTAGGCTCCAGTAATAGAAGTGATGTGGCATGAAGGTATTTGTCACAAATTCCCAATCACTGTCACTTCATGACTTTGTTGACAGTCTCGCCATGTGTGCACATCCACTAAAGGATAATGAGATTTCAGACACTGCCAGTAGTAACTGAAGGAACATTTTAATTATATAGAACTTCAGTTAAATGAAGAGGTGTAAGTCAGAATGTGGTGTGTGTCAAATGGTGGTGATTTTAACACTCAGTGCAATATTTTGGAAGTGTTTGCCAAGGTGTCTAAGTATAATAAATAAACAACTTAGCACATTATTATAAAGTGTCAGATTCATGTCTGACAAAAATCCATGTTTCTTTTGCATTACAAATTGCAAAATGACCATTATTTTTTATTAAAGGTCTTCCACACATCACTTTTGCTTTGCAATTTGACTTAAATTACCTCTAAGCACATCTGTGGTTTTGGATATATTATAATGCCCAATGCCTCTGTTAGGATTTTACATTGAATTTGTCTCCATCGTCTTATTTCTTCTACAAATTTTAGCATAGTCACAGTCACTGATAGAACATTCAGCTTTTCTGACAGTATTTTCCTAAGGATAGGAAAGGTAGCACACAAACTACTGTCAATTCCTTAACAGACATGTTCATTTGAAGCATTGCATTTGTGATTTGACATCCCACAGTGTAGGATGAGCATGGTCATGAGCAGAGGTTACTGTAGCAACAGTTGCCATGCAACAAGGTAATGGCATTGTTGCTTAGTATCATGTGGAATTCTCTCCAGACTGATCTACGTTTCATTAAAACCCACATTTGTGTTCTCTGTCAATTTTACTGTTCCTGTGTGGCTGAGACAATATTATTTTAATAGCTTGCACAATTATTTCTTAGCTTACTGTGTACCCCTGTGTTAATTTGTTGAAGAATAAGCTGAATAGGAAATTTTTAATTTAATGCATAAACTTTGCACATGCACAATTCCACAGTAAGTATTTTTATTGCATTGATTACAATTAATTATTAATTTAATAAATGCTTATGATGGCCAGGACATTTCTGGCATTAGAAAATGCCATATGCCATCTGAATAAAGATTATGCATGCCCCTAATTCAGCTCCAAAAGCACTGAAATTCAGTGTTCAGCTGAGAAAGACAAGAATGAGAAATAAATTTTAAAAAAGGGAGTATCATTTGCCTTTCATCAATGTTTCAAATAATGACTTAAAATGTATATAATCACTGAAAGGCACACTTTTTGCTTGCCTCAGCCAGTTGAGGTAGCAAGTAACAATGCTCTAGTCTGTGAGGCTATGACACCTCAGAAATATTTCCTAAGATGAACTGCCTCCCTTCTATGTGCAAAGTGTTTGGCATAGTACAGAAATATATCCAGACAGTGATTCCATTTACATTCATTAATATTTTGTGTATACAGCTCTGAATCTATAAAACCCATTATCATTCAGACTTTGTTCAAAGTCAAACTGTTGTCTTGTTAATGAAATTCTGTGCAATCATTCAGATGGTCCACAGTCCAAATATTGCGTTTGTGTTGGCAAAGCACTGCTGAGAAAAATATACAGGCTAGGGCTCATGAAGCATTTTAAATGTTCTGCTGAATGATGCACTAAAGGGTTTCAAAGTGTCCTCTGCAGCAGAGGTTCAAGTCTACTTTGCCGACATTGTCAAGGGGTGGACTTATGAGGTGAATACCTAAGGAGGGTCTGAGAACACCTGCAGTCACACAGTCCCTGTGTGCACATGCCCTGAGGCTATATAGAGTCTGGTTCACAGCTCTTGAGCACCCTGTATGTATCCTTTGTCAAAGCCAATATCAAAGTGATTTCTTACCCAAAACCCCTTGCAATTGTTAGTGAGGACCAACTAAAGTGGATCAAAACAAAGGTTTGAAGCAAGCTTCTGGGACGGTCCTGAATATTCATCACTTTCCCATAATAAGTGTATGCAGTTTTTTTATTTTTAGTTTAAATGTAATTTTGATACAATTCTGGAATTCTTTTGAATAAATTGTTTCCCCTTCCATATACATTTTGATCATTCTTTTTCCTTTTTTTCTTTTTTGTTCATGCAAACCTGAAATGAGTGCTGCTAAAATTCTACCATCATGTTTATTTCATGACCTTACCCACATTCACAATTCTTACAAGGCTGCACCCCTCTGCCATCGTGGTTGCCCAGGCCACGTCTTTGTTATCCTAATCCCAGCATGCAGTCACTTCTAAAACCTGCCCAACCAGTTCTGAAACAGGAGAGAACATGGTCTGTGGAAGTCATCTCAGCACTTCAGGACTGGTTTGAGCACACATGTTCAGAGAGTCTGCTACCTACAACCATACTACAGATTTGGAGGAATACACAGCATTAGTGACTGGGTACATGAGCAAGTGATGACTTTTCATAATCCTGCTTTGTTTTCCTGATAGGTTGGCCCTTAGTGTTATGAGGATAGCTCCTCTGACCTGAATCCAGTGTTCTGTTCTCTTAGCAGCACACAAACTTTGAAACCATGAAAGAAGCTCTAACAATTCACTCCATCAGAGGAACCAGATTTCCTTAAATTATAAGCAAGTTTATAAAAAAAAAACTTGTATTGTAGTTGTTTCTACCAAGCCAAATTGCCTATTTTAAGAAATTTAGTTAGGAATAGTTTTAAGTTTTTTAGTAGCGAAAATACTAGTTTCAAGAGATCTCACCAAGAAAAATTTGCTTATCCCATTGGCAGATTTTTTTTTTCTTGAAACAGACTTTTTTCAATGTACCTTCTGCATTTAACATTTTTACAATTGGCAGCGTGAATATGGAATCTCCAAGGTTTTGAGAAGGCTCTAAATCACTACTTCTGTGGCCTGCTTCCTGGAAACCCACCTTGAGTCTGACAGTTTCTTCAGCATTAGGATCTCTCCAGTTGCATGGTATCCAGTTTTCTTTCTAGTAATTTAAACATTGGAAAGGCTCTAAATTAAAAAGTAGTACAAAGTTTCAAGTGAACCAAAAAAACTTTAGCATGACAGAAAGAATATTCACCATCCATACATTGTAATTATATTAAGTGTGCACAGCAGTTTACATTAAATGCTTTGTCATAACAGCTTTGCTTAACTGTCCAAACATTGTCCTACCCCATCATTTGCTTGCCCCTTCATGTGATTAACATTGAGACCAAGGCCCTTAGTGAGGGCATTTATAAGCAGTTCCTCAAAGTGTTTAATGCTATTGCCTGTGTTGGTGATAGAGATAACTAATGTGTTCTCATTATTTCGATGGTTAAGGCTGTGTTATGTTAAAAACAGCTTCTGTGTAATGAACTCTGGCAACCCGCAACCGCAGGAGAACTCCATGTCCCATGAGCACCTGCGTTCTCCCAATATGGCCGATGACCTACCGAGGTCAAGGTCACCATGACTTTAATGAGATACAGGTGCAAGTCGTTTAAGCACAGACTTTAAAAGGACACTCATTTGCAAACACAAACCGCAAAGCATTAGTCTTGCCTTGTTCAGCTATTGCCAAGCCTTGATTTCTCTGATTGCCCCACTGTGTATTACTGTTTCTGATTTCCCGGTTTTCATATTTTGCCTAGCCCTTGTCTGACCTGTTTGATATTCTCGTATTGACCTTGGACTGTTTTCCCGACTCTGATTTCTGCCCTGCCTTGTTCATCCTGTTCATCTGATCGTTTACTTCTGCCTGCCCACGTTCATGCCCTTTGCCTGCCGTTTACTCTGTTTTGTCTGCCTTATTAAAATATTATCTTTTATCTGCAAATACATCCAGTGTCATCTACCAGTCCTGACAGAATGATTCGCCCAAGTATGGATGCAGCAGATCCGGTACAAGTGGCAGCCACACTAAATGCCCACGGAGCTCTCCTCAGCAATCAGGAAAAGAGGTTGGAGGAGCTCACCCGATCCATGACTCAGCTAACCACGGCTCCGACTCACACCACACCTCTCATCGCTCGACCGGAAAAGTATGCAGGTGATCCAGCGTTATGCCAAGGGTTCCTTCTGCAATGCCAACTTTACTTTTCTGCATAGACCAAACTAACCAAGCAGATGAAGGTCGCCACCTAACCGGACCCGCCATTACCTGGGCTAACACCATGATGGAGCATGGAGGTGAGGAAGTAACCTCGTATGATAAATTTATCACTCTGTTTAAACAGGTGTTTGACCACACACCGGGAGGAAAACAGGAGGGCGAGCAGCTTCTGGAGCTCAAGCAGGGTGCACAGCGAATAGTCGAGTTCGCTCTGGAATTTCGCATTGTAGCGGCTGAAAGTGGGTGGAATGAAACAGCTTTGAAAACCATGTTTCGTGTCGGGCTGAACCCGGAACTTCAGAAAGAGATGGCGTGCCACGACAACGAAACATCATTGGACTCACTCATCTCCCTGGCCATCCGTCTCGATAACCTGCTGCGAAGCCGTACGCCCGACACCGAGTCAACACCACGGGCTTTGGAAAAGGAGGAGTCTGAAATGCCAGTCGACTCCACATGGAACAGGGCCGCCGAACATAGACAGAGAAGACAGGGGGGACTCTGTTTCTATTGTGGAGAAGCTGGACATCGAGCCATGCAGTGCACGAGGCGATACAACGTGCCAGAGAGGAGACTCGAGGACCAGAGGAGACCTCGTCTCCAAAGCACCTCAGTGAGTTTAGTCACTTTCATGTCCAAGAAACCCATTACACTGAAAGTTAAAATTTTCCATTCTGGAAGAGAATGTTTTGTTACTGCACTAATTGATTGAGGGTCTGAAGGGAATATCATTAATGAAGGAACTGTCTCTGAACTGCAAATCCCCCTTGGAGAACTGAAACGGCCGATTGATCCAACTACCATTGATGATGGGCCCATAGGCAACGGAAGGATCACACATTACACAGAACCCATAACATTACAGACCAGCTTCCTGCATATCAAACGAAACTCCTTTCTGGTGACAAGAATAACAAGACATGAGAACATATTGGGAGCACCATGGCTAACACGGCACAACCCCACTATCTCCTGGAAGGAGAAAGAAATTACCAAGTGGCACACCTACTGCCTTCAGAACTGTGTTAAATTACCTTCAGTTTGTGTCGCATCCACCACCGTAGAAAGCCCGGAAACAATGATTAGGGTCCAGATTCCAGAGGAATATCACACCTTTTAGAGACGCATTCATTAAGTCCAAAGTGAGCGGATTACCACCACATCGCCCGTATGATTGCGCGATCCAGGAACATTCCCACCGCGAGGGTGCATTTACCCTCTAGCACCCGTTGAACAGAGGGCGATGGAAAAGTATGTACAAGAAGCACTGGAACAGGGGTACATCGAACCCTCCACTTCACCCGCAGCTGCAGGCTTCTTCTTTGTAGAGAAAAAATATGGTGGCCTTCGACCCTGTATAGATTATCGTAACCTGAATAAAATTAATGTGAAATACCCTATCCACTACCACTGGAGCCCGCAGCACTGGAGCAGTTACAGAAGCAAGGATCTTCACAAAGCTGGACTTACGGAGTGCATACAACCTCATCCGAATTCGGGAAGGAGATGAATGGAAGACGGCCTTCAGTACCACAGCCGGGAACTACCAGTATAAAGTCATGACATACGGACTAGCCGGAGCACCCTCCATCTTTCAATGTATGATCAATGTCGTCCTCAGAGAAATGTTGGGGAGGTATGTCATAGCATACATAGATGATATCCTGATATACTCATGCAACTACCAAGAACACGTTGAACATGTAAAGAAGGTGCTCATCAAATTAAGAAAGAACCAATTATATGTTAAAGGTGAGAAATGTGAGTTTCATGCCACCACGGTCAAGTTCCTGGGATACGTGATCAGTCCAGAGGGAGTTGAGATGGAGGAAACCAAGGTCAAAGCAGTCCAGAACTGGCTGAAGCCCAACACTGTGAAGGAGCTCCAACACTTCTTGGGCTTCGCACACTTCTACAGGCGTTTTATCAGGAACTTTAGTATCATCGCAACACCCCTAACCTCGCTACTCAGGAAGGGTGCAACAAGGCTATGCTGGACGCAAGAGGCAGAAGAGGCATTCGAACGGCTGAAGAAGGCTTTCACCCATTCTAAAACACCCCGAACCCAAACAACCATTTATGGTGGAGGTGGATGCATCGGATATGGGTGTGGGGGCAATATTGTCACAGCGATTCAGAGAATAGCCAAAAATTCATCCCGTGGCTTTCTTTTCCCAAAAACTTTCACCAGCCAGGAGGAACTATGATGTGGGCGACAGAGAACTACTGGCCATAAAGCTAGCCCTAGAATAGTGGAGACACTGGCTAGAAGGGGCGGATCATCCTTTCATGGTAATCACTGATCATAAGAACCTTGAATACTTCCAGACAGCGAAAAGACTCAACCAACGCAAAGTCAGGTGGGCACTGTTCTTCACTTGTTTTCACTTCAACATCTCTTATCGCCCTGGATCAAAGAATGTGAAAGCAGATGCATTGTCGCGAGTACACTCTGCCGAACGAGAACAGGTGACATCCACGATACTGCCTAAGAAGTGCTGGGTAAGTGCTATTGAATGCTACATTGACCGTGAGATTAATGAAAATACTGAACCACTTCCCACAGAACCTGTGCCTGCAAGGCAAGATATTTGTCCCATCCCAGCTACGAGGAAGACTCATCACATGGGCACATTCGAGTCCAGCCTCAGGTCACCCCAGAACCAGCCGAACCTCGGAACTTCTAATGGCAAAATACTGGTGGCTAACGTTGCGAGAGGATATGCAGAGGTATGTGTCATCCTGTTTGGTATGCGCTAGAGCTAAGATACCGCGTACCCTACTCGTAGGAAAGTTAAAACCACTACCCATACCACAACGTCCTTGGTCACACATAGCCATCGATTTTATCACTGACCTTCCAGAGTCCGAGGGAATGACCACAATTGCCATGATCATTGACCGGTTCTCGAAATCCTTACGCCTAATACCCTTACCTGCCTTACCCACAGTGTTTGCGACCGCCGAGCTGTTGTTCACACAGGTGTTTAGGTACTATGGCCTGCCGGAGGACATCGTGAGGGACAGAGGACCCTAATTCCCCTCCCGAGTGTGGACTGCGTTTATGGAGAAGCTGGGAATCACAGTGAGTCTGACCTCTGGTTACCATCGTCAGTCCAATTTACAAGCAGAAAGAGCAAACCAGGAAGTGGGTCAATACCTAAGAGCATATTGTTCCCATAATCAAGCAGACTGGGTTCGAGTCTTGCCATGGGTGGAGTATGCACAGAATTCACTTAGAAAACATGCTACTAACCTGACTCCATTCCAATGTGTCTTAGGGTACCAGCCTCCCCTGTTCCCGTGGAACGCAGCTGAAACCGATGCTCCTGCAGTGGACGAATGGTTCTGTAGGAGCGAGCAAGGGTGAGAGAACATGCACCGGCAGCTGCGATGAACAGTTGAGGAGCAGAGAAGGTACGCTGATTGACGCAGGAGAGAGACACCGTGATACAAGGTGGGAGACCGGTTCTGGTTAAGCACGCGAGACATCAAGGGCCTCCTGGGAAGCCGAAAGCTTAGTGACCGCTTAGGGACCCTTTCAGATCATCGAAAGAATCAACGAGGTCACTCCCGAGACACAGCAAGATATGATCGTCGTTCCAGGTGTCCCAATTCAAGTCCATACGCCCCGGACCATTGACGGAGAATACGTCGGAATCTGCAATCAAGCTACAGGAGGGTCAGCATGATGGAATCTACACCGTGCAACAAATCCTTCGCTCCCGCAGACGACGTGGACGCCTGGAGTACCTGGTCGACTGGGAGGGGTACGGGCTGGAGGAACAGTGCTGGGTCCTGGTATAGGACATTCTAGACCAGATTCAGAAGCTCCAGGGAGTTCCCTTCATTTGAGTCCAAGGTGCCCAGCCCTGTCAAGCTACAAAAAAAGGATTGACCAAGCTATGAAGGATGCTCCTGTTCTTTTTGACCTGCACTTTCTCAGCTTTTATGATTCCCTCAAAAATGGTGCTGTCCTGACTAATATGGAGCTTTGTTAATTTGAGTCCTCAGAATGGGTCATTTGGGTACTCCATTTGGGATAAAATGTTAGCAGAATGGTGGCCAGGCCCAGTGTGGCCACTGCTACAGGAAACATAGTTGACAGCTGGGCGACTGTGCTCCACCTCATCACTTACTCATGTGCTTTCCAGTTGCTGGTGATTGCTTTGTCCTCAGGCTGTCCTCCTTTGATTAATGCTATCCTCATAGTTAGCCACTGTCAGGCTAGTAGTGCTAGCAGTAACTTTAGATTGAGCTGTTCCATCATCATCATTAATTCAATTTAATTACATTTTATTTGCATAGCACTTATTACAATGGACATTGTCAAAGCAGTTTCACACAGCAGCACAAATATATAAATTCCAACTAAAAGATTATTAATCTACAAATGTATCCATATACAGTGGGATGCGAAAGTTTGGGCACCCGCCCCTCCCTTAGCTCTGGCCCTGGTCGTGTCGTCTCAGAGAGTTTATATATATA
>JAQLOM010000003.1:12820388-12832168 GCA_030068315.1 Chrysichthys thysi
ACACGCATATACATGTTAATCTATGTAGTGACGGCGCGTGCGCTTACAGTAAAAAAAAAAAAAAAAAAAGCCGCCGGACGGAGTGACTTGAGAAGGGCGGTGACGTCATGAGACCCCGCCCACGCGGGGGACGGTGGGCGTGGCCTACCCGACCTAAACAGATGGGAGCAGGAGCTTTTGTCCACACAAGACTGTCAGTGTTTACGGCACGCAGAAGCTGCACGCGCGTGTCTCGCTTGTTTGCTCGTTGTTTTCACCTGAAAGATCAAACACCAGCAGCAGGGCTTTACCGCACGGAGCTGACACGCTTCCCAGCCGGACCGCTTGCCGGTTTGTAGGCGCGACCTTCTTGTCGTGAGACGAGACGATCTTGACAAGAGGACAATAGCGGTAATCTGTGTGCTGCTGCACCCGGGGGGTTAACCAGCCGTCAGCGCACCTTGGGAACACCAGCAGGGTCGCTAGCTGCTTCTCAGGACCCGCTCCCTGCCTCTGGTCCTCTGTGCTTCCGCCCTGAAGTCGCCATGCCCGGCTACGACTACAAGTTCCTGGAGAAGCCCAAGAGGCGCTTTCAGTGCCCGCTGTGCAGCAAAGCCATGAGGGAACCGGTGCAGGTCTCCACCTGCGGACACAGGTTCTGCGACACCTGCCTGCAGGAGTTCCTCAGGTACGAGGCCTTCTCATGGACCCTGTGCACATCACCACTGTGTAGACACAAAGGGCACGTAGGGGGGTTTCACGTGACTGACAACACCTAGACATGTGGCTCGCGCATGTACACCCAGACCTGTCTGTGCTGAGCTGAGCTGAGAGCTGTTCCTGTCAGCTGCCTCTGTGCTGCCTGACATCACCCAAGGCTTCAGTGAGCATGCAGGAAGCCCCTAAAGCCTTTGTGCATGCCTGGTTTTCCTTTTCTTAACCCTGGAGCACCCCTGGGGTCCGATTTGACCCTAACTCTTATTTCACCCTTATATTCAACACCACTCATTGGTTGGTGGACATTAGGGGACATCCCAGGAGGTCTCATAAGGACCATTTCATAATGTGTAGAAGGAAAGGGTTAATTTAAAAAACAACAACAACAACAAAAAAAAACCATATGTGTGTATGTTTGGGTTCTCCGGGTCTGTATATCATGATTTTAGTCAATGGAGATATTTTTCCTTTTATGATCAGGTGGTCTGGGTTTCCCAGGGTTAATGTGCAATACTGTCAGGCAACGTTGGCTCAGAAGCTTGTGTTTGTGTGATTTATTTATCTCACTCTCTGGCTACAAAGGTTGTCTCGGTTGTTACAGTAATGTAACAGCTTTCATTTTTGGTCTCTAAAGACACTGATTAATCAGTCTGGGACAAAAGATCATACTAGCTTGGCATGAACGGACATGACCATGTGTTCGCTCGCATGCATTTGTGGGACCTACGTACTGTATATTTGTGTGCGTGTGTGTGTGTGTGTGTAATCAGGCAGTGGATAGCCTAAGCTCTGGCCCTGTCCGTCATTGTACCCTGAGGCGCTTCGTTGGGAGGATGGGGCGGATAGGAGTTAATGGAGTCGAGCGGCCTTAGACGTGGGATTAGCGAGGGATTCTTTATTGGATTTAGGGATCCTGTGTGCTGGAAGACTGTCGGACCTTTCGCTCACAACTTATTTGTGCTTCAGTGATTGCATACAGAGGCATGCACTATTTCGCTGATTTCCATCCATGTACCCTCTTGGAGCACCATACTGTGGAGCTCATAGGCCAGCCTACATGCATAATCTTATATATGTTTGCTGAAAGGTCACGTTTATGTTTACTGGGTTAATGTGTGTTTTCCTGTGTCAAGTGCACTATTTGTGTTTTATAAATAGAAGCACTTTATCTGTTTTCCTCACGTAGTCAAATGACTGGGGCCTGTTTTCCTGCCTGCTGTACAGGGAAAGCACGGCTGCTGTGAACGCTTCACTACAGAGATATTGAGCGTTCTGGGACAGGTGTGACGTCGACCTCCAGTTCAGTTCGTCTGCTCAGACACCCCGTCACTAGCAGCTTGGAGAAGTTGTGCTCCCATGAAAGCCATAGTATCATAAAACGTGTTTTGTTTCAAGAACGTGACACATCTCTGTCTCACGTTCTCATTTACAGCTTGAATCCTGTCTCACACATATAGCGTGAAGCCTAACTGGGCTGCAGGTGCAATTCACACCATGGTGCACGTAAAATATATTGATTTTGTTCAGAAGAATAAAATAAAAAGTAGAGACTTATTTGAATAAAAACTCAGGAGCAGAATGTGAGTCATGAGACTGTCCTTAAGGGAAAATGATGAATCATATTTCTTTGGAAGCAAGGCTGACACCATTTTAGACATTGATATAAAGGAGATACTACTGTGATAGTCAGGCTTCTGGCCTTCACATAAAAACATTCAAACCATTCCTCAGGTTTTTTTCTTTTAAATCCTTTTTTTTTTTTTATCCAGTCTCCTGGGAATAGTCTATATTTTTGTAATATTTTTTGTGAGTAATGACCATGTACAGCCAGCTATTAGTCAGGACATGTCAGCCTATCCTTACACTGAGGAAATGTTTTGCCCTTTGCTCCAGGAATGATATCCATGATTAAAAAAAAAAAAGTAAAGAAATAACACCTTGTATGTGCATCAGCCAAGTATAAAGTTTACAATAGAAGGTTCTGGAGCTGCTTCTCACAACGTGTCCCCACATTTCTTGTTATGAATAGCTCAGGGTCTGATTCTTGTCAGATTTGGAATGCTGATGCAGGGTTCTCCTCGTATTTGTTGTGGCCTGCCATCGTTTTGACGGTGTCGTAAATGTTCCATGCTTCCGTTGGGGAAGGAATGTGTAAATAAAAGCAGCATATCAGGAGGCCATGTGATTCCTGGGAGAGGCAGGAGAAGGTCCAGGTTTATCGCTCCTGCAATCAACCATGAGTCAGTCACATGCCCAAGCCATGATCACTGATTGGGTGGACCGTGAAGAAAAGGCAATTAAACCACAGTTTCATCACAGAGGAATTCCTCATGATGAGGGCTAATAACTTTGAACTCCCAGATCTATAACAGGCATTTTCAGTGCAGAATAGTTTAGTGTCCTGTGTCCTGAGGTCATTTGCATTTCTGTTGTCTGCGATCTAGTGTCCGCTGTTTGCTGAATTATATGTGAATGGAGGTAGGCTCCCATGAAATCTGTTTACTTGAATTCATTTAGAATTTTTTTTTTTAATGTAATTAGTATTTTATGTTGGATATGTTAAAATGTGAGGTTTGATATGTTTAATGACATGGTTTGTTTTTCTTAAAATATTACAGCTTTACATTTTCACTGTTTTTACATCATTATTAGCGTATTTAGTACGGTTAAAAGAAAAAGGAACAAAAATATTGTTAATTGTTGGCGTGCTTTGATGAGCACCGTTCGCCATCCCTAAAGACACGCCCATGCTACAAGAGTAATAATTTTACATCAAAACTCCCTGAAGGTCCTGAAACACCTTTGAAGTTGGATAAAGGTTCAGTTCAATTCAAATCATTTTAATAACAGACCCTGTCACAAAGCAGCTTTAGAGAAATTTGGATGTAGATTTAGGAGAATCCCGAATGAGCAAGCCAGAGGAGACACAGGCAAGGAAGACCTTCACGAAATGACAGTATTGGGGAAGAAACTTAAAAATAGAGCCCATCCTCTGTTATTGACAGCAGACAGTGTGACTATAAATGTTAAACTTCAGAATATTTAAAAAAAAAAAAAAAAAAAAAGCAATTTTTTTTTTCACCTAAATTTGGAGAACAGTAAACAGTGCAAAGAAACATTGAGGTGAATTGCATCAGCTTAAATTTACTGCAGATGTTTAAACCACTGCTATAAATGCATCCATCCTGTATTGGAGAAGAATAGAGCAGTTACAGGCATACATTCAACCCCCTCCTTAACTGTCACGATTATAAGATATGATGCATAGGAGTATCACAGGTTTCTTCACTGTTTATTTGTTATAATACAGATTTTTATCAGTCGCTTCCACAGTCTGGGTAAAGTAGTCTTTGTGCAATTTTGTGGCAATTCAATAACTGACTCTCTGATTTGGAAAAGATCTCGAGGCATTCTCTGATTAGAGAATTTAGATGTGACACTATTCTCATTAGTGGCAGTTACACAGTGAATAATAAGCATTGAACTGCACCACAATAATCTCCGTTCCGACACCACACACACACAACCCCTCTAAAACTCCTATGGAATAGCATACTTTGGTCAGATGTAAACAAAATACGGAAAAACTCTTTGGCAACAATTCAGCTTGTCAGGTTTGGAGAAGGAAGGATTGTGTGTATGATCGATGAACATTGAAGTATGGAGATGGGGGCATCGTGATATTTTTTTGCAAGTGGCACTGGGACATTAAACATCACCGAAGGAAACGTGAATGGAGCGATGTGCCGGGACATTTTAGAGGAGAATTTGATCTCACTGGCTGAGAAACTGAGCCTAGCAAGGAGATGGACATTTCAACAAGATGAAAACGACTCCAAACATAACTCGAGAAAACCCCGCATGGCTTACCCAATCTCGTTGTTTCCTATAGAAAATGTATGGAGGATTTTGGGCCTGCTACTGCAGTTCCATTAAATGGATCCATGTAATTGAAATTGATTTGAAAATGATTTGCCTGGAGGAATGGGCCTGCATTGAACACTAATTACATTGAAGCTAATTATGTCTAACTGTAGAGCTGTAATTGCCAGCAACAGTTTTGCAGCAAAGTTGCAATGTGGTTAAATTGTGTTGTCTGAATACATTTTCCCTACTAACTTTTTAAACACATCTTTGTTGATGATTAGGAGTACATACTGTGTTGATGTTTATCAAAGTCAAAAGCAATTATATGTGTAAATATGAATTGGGTATATGCATGGAATGTGTACCAAATCAAAAAAGAAAAGTGTCCAAATACTTAATACTCCTCACTGAATATCCTATGCGTGTTTGACATTACCGATCAAGGCAAGGCACCCGACGGCCCTAATTCAGCATATCGAATCCAAAAGGATATCAAAAGCAACAAGGCACATGCTATTGATTGCATCTGCTCCTCCTTTTTTCATTTTTTTAAGAACTGATGGCTTGTAGCAAGTGTACATTGAAGCAAGTGTAGAGGAAGGATGAGTTTAAGCGGGGCAGAAAGGTCTAATTGATGACAGGCAACTGGGAATATAAAGGGTCGCTTCTCTCATGCTAGAGCCATCTGTAAGAACAGCATCAATCGCCATTAAACTCCACATGAATTGACCTCTGTCTATTTAGACATGTTCTACTGAGAGCAGTAAAATGGTCTCTTGCCAGTCAGATGGCTAGTGGCTCTGTTGAAGAATGAATAGCTTGGGGAAGTGCCCTCTTTGCCCTGGCTGAGCCAAATGTGTGGGGTTTGTCAGCTGGGATGTCTCATGTCAGTTAATGTGCGAGTGAGAATGTGGCTGCTGAAAGGGTGACTGCATCCTGTCCCACTGCCACTTCCACTGCCACCACTTCGCCACCTGGCATGGAGCATTGAATGAATCTGAATGGCTCTGTTTCCATGTACAGCGTTCTGTGAATGATGACGTGTTCATAATGGAAACGGTCAGCATGAATGGATGAGATTTTTATTGGACATCCTCAACCTTTATATAAAATATTTGATGACCAGGAGGTGAGAAAAAATCATTAATGACGGCAAGGTGGGTTTTTTTTTTTCTTTCTTTTTCTAATTCATTTTATAACGTAGCATTTTGCCAATGCTGACTTTTTTATGCAATAATGAATGGTGTGGTGTACTTTTTATACATTATTGATGTTGTGAAACAATAACAACATAGTCCCTTTTTTAACTTGCATTATAAGCAGTCTTTTGCTCACCAGCCTCTATTTCTCGCTCTTGAAGTTAATAAGACAAAAACACAGCTTATCTGATGCGTGAGACTCCTTCTATAAATTTTAAATTAAATAACATTACCTTACAGAAAGCTGTAGCATGATGTTTATATATTTTTCTGCTATACAAATTCCTGTGTTGTTACTATGGAGACAATAGCCTATTTGAACCAGCGCATTAATATAAACCTGCGCTTTGATCTCGGCTAAAGGTGCTCATACAGAGGCTCTGGGACAATCTACTGATGGACATCAGACCAGTTTCTTTTGTGTCCATTTTTAAATCAAAGCACAACCTGTATTTTTATGCAATAGGCTTTGGGAATGGTTAAATGTATATTCATATGCATATTTGCATATCTCTCTCTCTTAATCCTGTCATGCCGTCCGGCGCATAGGGTAGCCCCCACGGGGCTCAGTTGACATTTCCATAGCTAAGTGCATTCTACAGGGTGAAGTTGCTAGTCCCACGCCCAACCCTCTCCTAACTCAGGACTTGTGTTCATGCACGCACGCACACACTCACACCTACGGGCAATTTAGGGTAGCCAGTCCACCTAATGTGCATGTCTTTAGACTGTGGGAGGAAACCGGAGTACCCGGAGGAAACCCACACGGACATGGGGAGAAAATGCAAACTCCACACAGAAAGGCGTCCATGTCGACCCCAGGGATCGAACCCAGGACCTTCTTGCTGTGAGGCGACAGTGCCTCTTAGCCACTCGACAGGGCACCACTTAGCCACCGTGCCGCACCGTGCCGCTGTTGGAAAATGTACTTCTGCGCTCACTGTGATTTGCAGCTGAATTTTTGTAACAGCTGTTGTCACAGAAAATTAACCAGCACCTTCAGAATTGCGAATTCAACAGCGCAGTGATGTAAGTATCTGAGTTTCATAAGCAGAATTTAACTCCTGTGTTCTATAGCTTTTGATGCTGATTAAACCATGTAGATGTCATGGTGCTGTACAACTTTGAAGCATAAAAAGTTTTGCACATAGTTTATCCTGGTTCCAGTTCAGTGCACAGTTCACACCTGTAAAAGATTTACCTCTTTTGTCAAATAAATTTAAAGAAGTTCCATGTTGCTTTAAAATGTAGGAATTTCTTTTTCCAGGGTGGATTTATGAATATGTGGAATTTTGGCCTCTTTCTATGCAAAAGTTCAGTAGTGTTTAGGGTTCAAACCAGGTGTTTCACATCTGCTGCAGTTCCAATCAATCATTACAATATCTCTGCGGAAACCTTCACATGGCCTCGTCTGTTGTATTGTCCAGAGCAAAGTACACTAGAAAATGCAAAGAACATCCTGCTGGTGTTCTCTTTGTTTAGATTTCAGAGGATGGTCTCCCTGGATAAGCACTAGAGGAAAGTAGTCATATGAGTAGGGGAAGAAAAGTGAAACTCCAGGTCCAGCTGTGAAAGTTGGACATTTGTGTCTCACAGCTGCACGCTTATGAGAGAGAGAGAGAGAGAGAGAGAGAGAGAGAGAGAGAGAGAGAGAGAGAGAGAAGTGTGCAGTGTGAGAACGTTATTGCAAACATATTTGTCCACATTTTTCTGCAGTAGAAAAAAAAATGGAACACGTGGTCAGTCAGGTTTAGGAGAATATATTATGTATACAATGGACCCTCGGCTCGTGAATGCTTTGGATGGTGAACAAATCGATGTACAAACTAAATTCCTGAACAGATTTTGTACCGACCGACTAACAAATCCTTGACTGACGTACAGGCAGCCAACCCACGCTTCACAGCCCAAACCTTAATTTTCCGGTCAAGCACCCGTGGTGCAAACGTGTTCAGTGCATTTTTTTCATTGTGTTTCTCTGCATTTTTGCTCTATAAGCCTTCACTATGGGTCCCAAGAAAATGAAAATGGTAGTGAGAGTAAGAAACCTAAGCGTACAACAGTTAAAATAAAGAAAGAAGGAATCGTAAAACATGAGAACTGAGGGTCCACTGTACTGTAGTTTACATAATAATATTTAAGTCAAGTTTCTTATCAAAATGCAATTCCATGTCTTTTCCTAAACGTAATTAAAACAAGTTAGTATTTACTTGATTAAATTATCTAACACGAACATGATCAATTCACGTAGTATTAATGTAAACCAAGTGCATATGGAAATCTAGTATGGCGCAGTGGTAATGTGGACACCGATGAATGAATCGTTTGATTTAAATCAGGGCTTTGCAAATACATGATCAAATCATGCTGGATGTCCGAAAAGAAATGACATGGGACTAATGTACACATTTGAATTACATGAACGTAATGCGCTTGCCTTCAGTGTAGGTCTGTAAGCATTACCGGCCTTAAAGTTGTGGTGTTAATTACAAACGTGATTCTTCGCAGCAAAATCCAGAATACTTTGAATTGTAGCCAAGCACACAGTTGATGAGCCGTAAACATTGTCATCCTTTCGTTAACGACCACCCGTTTACACCCTCACAACTGCTGGGGTTTTCTACAAACAGCTGTTAATATGAAGCTCTTTTTGGAGAATTGGAAGAGGCCCAGAGGTCCAAGCCTTCCTCCCTTATACTGAGCACAATACAAAGTGAGTTATTTGAGCTATGCGCTGAAGTACCCTTACTCTACATATTGAGCATGCTGGGACCAGATTGTGTTTTATCCCAGGCCTCTCTTAGAGTGTTTAACAGCTGAACAGGGCTTCGTTTCAGGCGTGTTCCTGTAACTGTGCGTGTACAGATTTGCATGTTAAACTCAAGAATAAGACGATAAAATTGACAGACCTGTTAGGCAGATTAGGTGTGTATTTAGTGCTCATTTCTCTGACGGTTGCGGCATGTTGTTCACTTTTAGAGTGGTTCAGACTTGTATGAACTTCTGAATCACGTCTCCGTTGCATCAGGTTATTATAAATCCTTATGAGTGCATGCACTGTAGTAGAAGAAGAACTCCATTATAAAAGGGAAGGACACTCTTACTCTGTGTTTAGACTCTATTCAACACCAATCTGATTTATTTATTTTTTTTGGGACATCCTATTTAGACAAGACAAGCGAGAACGACATCACAGACAAAAAGTATCCTGCGACGCAGTTAAAGGGAGGTCAGTACTTGAGGTTACAGCAACAATAATGGGATCTCTTTCCTTTGGTTAAAATGCAAGACGTTTTTGTTGTTGTTGCCTGCATGAGTATGTTCAGTAGAGTCAGTCAACACTGTTCTTATTTACAGTAATCAACAGTCCACGTCTGTGTGTTGATTTACGCCTAACTTTCACCTGCACTTCTCAGCATGTGATGTTATTCAATCAATATGCAAGCAAATGGATTTACTGTCTAAATAAATCAGATTTGGTGCCTTTATAATTTGCTGTGCGGGGACACCGTCTAACAATTGAAATAAATCCGATTTTCCCTGCTGTGTGAATTAAGTCAGGGACAAAGCTGTGTTTTACTGTTTTTGGGAAACTTGAATGGATTAGAGGACGGTTAGGGGAAAATGACAATTAGGGGTGAGCTGTAGAGTAAATACACACTGCCGGTCAAACATGAAGGGTCTTTTTTAAAATGTTCTGTTACATTTTACCCACTATTGGCCATCAAATTTGGGGGGGGATCATCTAGTAAAGAATTAAATCTTATTCATTGCTCAGATTCTGGGTGAATTTGTTTGATGAAGCAGTTTGCTGAAGTTCATGATGTTGAGAAATGTTGGACAGGCAGTGTCTGTCCCACTGCAATCCTTCAAGCCATTTGAAGACGTTTCAAAACATTTGCACAACGCTCGAAGCTAATAGAAGGGCAGAATTCAATTCCGTACTTCTGAAACGTATGCAAAACCACAAGTTCAGTGATCCTTTTATGTAATGATACTCTTACATTACGTAACGTGTACAAAACATGGAAAGACATCTAGGATGAAAATGAGATGTGTTACTGTCCAATCAGTATTCTGTTAGAATGGACTTGATGAAATGGTAATAATAAAGTTGAATTTTAGCACAATATCTATATGATTTTATAATATCTCCCAACCAACCAAGTGACTAAACTTTATCCATATGATCCCTGGCAGTGTGTGGGATCTGTTGCACTAGCAGAATTAGTAGTAGGCACACCTGCGCAGTTCTGTTGTACTCCTTTCTCCCACAGTCCATCTGTACAGGTTAGTGCCATGGCTCATGTGCACTCCAGGCTCACCGTCCCACACCGGTACCAGCCACTGAAGTGTTCATTTTCAGTTTGCATTTACCTTGTCGTGTCATATCTTTTATATGTATGTATACACATATGTACATATACATATATAAGTGTGGGTTAGCACTGAAGAGGAAGGGAGGGGGCTAGACTACGCTGTCTGAGTGGTGAGTGGTGTGAAAAGGCTTGTGTTGCATAGCTGATAGGCAAGCATGTCCGGAATCTATGTGCAGACTCAGGAAGAAGGAGCAGCTGGAGGAACGCCGAGTGGGAACGGGGGCATCTCAAGCTCAGGGGGCACCTGTTCTGTGAAAGGTCCTCTTTTAGGCTGTAACAGGTGCTGGCAGAGGAGCTCGGTTAATGCGTGTGCTCATTCACCATTATCGCCAGCACGTCCGGTTAAGGTCAGCGCCACCATTTCTGTTCCTCAGAAAAAAAGAGCATCTGTGGTGGCTTCCTTCCCGTCCAAGCACAACGGATCTATTCTGTTCAAGCAAGGTGGGCCTGTTAGTAGCCCAGTCAAGCACGTCAGTGTGTGTATATGGCATCCGTCTGCCTCGCTGCCAGCATTCAGACTTGTCAAAATGACAGCTCGAGCGCCTGTCCTCAGGTGACACAGCCAGGCCATTGATCCAGTGAGAGAAAAGAGGAAAATGACTTCCCCAAGTAAACAGTTCCAGCTGATTCATTAGCTGATGAAGTTCCTGCTTTCCTAATTGAACACTCTGCAGCAAATGAAAAACTTCAGAGCGGCGTTTCATTATGTGGTTTTCTAAAGCAAATCTGTGCAGTTTGCAGATGCTGTCCTCACAGGCACTAGTCTGTCAGACTGTAAGCCATAGCACAGTGCGGTCCACAATGCTACAAACAAACATATGTGTATACACTTCTCTGATGCAAAAATCCTCACCTGGTTCCCATGGCCACGAAAGCTGTGCTTGTAGCCAATCACTGGCCGCGCTGAGTGTGCTGACAAATGGATGATAAATGTGTGGGGGTTATTTTTCTTTCCTCCCTCTCTGGGTCTGTGGCCTTGGCAGTGGAAGCAAGACGTGCATTTAGATAATTCAGCACTTGTCTAATTTGAAGAAAGTAGTTTAATAAATTGATGTGCTGTTTTAATAGAGTAGGAAGCAGTAGCAAAGGAAGAAAGTTTTGAGGCGGGAGTTTCAGGACGGTGGAAATGACTCATAGCAGATTATGTGCGTGGCAGCGTTCCTGTGTCATCCACCAGCACCCTGTGACTCAGCCCACCAGTTACTCAGCTGAAGATAACGAGCAAAATCATTAACTTCTTCCGAAACACGCCATACTTTTGAAAAACTTTTAACTAACTGACTCACAGGAAGGTTTTTGAAGGTTCTGCACAGCGCTCACTTCGGTCTGTGATATGAATTTTCTTTTTTTTTTTCTTTTTTCTAAGCCAGTGAGGCAACAGAAGACAATTAGTTGCCACGAAGGCAGCGTTAGAAGGGTGTGGTTGGGGTTTTTTTTTTTTTTCTTTCTTTTTGTTCCCCTCCCCACAACTGCTCAAGTGTGATTAAGTTAAGCCTCCACCGAGCACCTGCATGAGCAGTTCTTCTCAGCTATCCTTCACAAAATGACCTGCAGAGACTTTACTCTATTCTTGTTTGCAGCAAATGTGCTGCCCATGCCACAGGATGCACGATATAAACGTGATTCTACATTGTAGTTA
>JAQLOM010000003.1:12848264-12860556 GCA_030068315.1 Chrysichthys thysi
GTGTGCATCAGTGTAATCGGTGTACCAGGAAATCGTGCATTGACAAAAGTTCCCCTTTGCTTGGAATGCAAAGTGCGTTTAAAATGCGTTAATTTTTTTTAACGCGTTATTTTTTTTCAAATTAATTAATCGTAATTAACGCGTTAAATTCCCACCCCTAATAAATATATATATATATTTTAAAAACCAGTGAAACCGTGATAGGTGAACCGCGATATGGCGAGGGACGACTTTATATAGTCACCCAAAAATATGATTATCTCCATCGATCATTGTTCCTGGGACAGAGACTTTGTTTATATACACACACTCCATAACAGTGTCTGAGGTCTCAATATAAATAGAGCTTCAAATCGGCTAAACTGGCTCACATCTGGCACCTTGTTTTCAGGAACTGTAGTTTGCAGCATTGTGGGACTGATGTCAAGAGCTTTAACAGTGTTAACATGCTTGTGTAATCCTATAACCTATAATGCATGTCAGTTGTTGTGATCCAGAGCTATTGGGCTATCAGTCACTTCCCAAGTGCAGATTCCTAGCAATGGCGCAGGCCTTCCACAAAAGAATGCTCTCGTGTTACGGTGTGACCAGTGTCCCCGCTACATACTTTAGCTCTATGGGTTCAAACTCTGTGGGCTCAGTTGCATTAGATGCATAATTAATTGAATGCTGATTTCCATGATGTGGACTCCACTGTGCACATTGTCATGTTTTTGCATTGTGATGCATGGTAACACCCCTTTTTTTCAGGTCCTTTTACAGTAATACATGTTTGAATGTAAGCAAGCTGGAGGGCAACTTCAGGAAGAACTCTGTCTATTATCATATGCAGTTTAATGTGAAATGTGACTTTCTTTGGTTGGGTTTATAGTTCAAAGCTTCAGTTAAAACCAGATGAAGCCCCTGTGAAGGTTTTTTTTTTTCTTTTGCTTTGTCCCTTTTTTTTTTTTTTTACTCTTTCTCATGCCTTTTATGTGTTTTCCTCACTCAGAATCACCAGGGCATTTGTCCCCAGGAGAGTGTTTACTGTGAGAACAAGTGTGGAGCAAGGATGATGAGGAGACTCCTGGCCCAGCACACAATGGCTGAGTGTCCCAAACGCACACAGCCATGCAAGTACTGTGGCAAAGAGTTTGTCTATGACACTATCCAGGTCAGTGTCATGATGCAATTATAAACCACTCCAAAAAGTCACCTTTCTAATCTGAGATCACTTTTCTTTTTACTTCTGTGAGTAATTGCCTTCAGTGAGTCATACCTCCCTGTCATACTATCATAGAAGACATTTCTCAGGTGCTTAACATGGCAAAGTGGTGCAGTGTAAATGGGGTGTGCGTGTGCGCGTGTGTGTGTGTGTGTGTGTGCGTGTGTGTAAGTTAGTTAGTTAGTTAATGGAAGAGTGGTGTCTCAGTGGTGTATGAATAGGGGCAAAGACTCCAAAGAGTAGGATGGCAGAAGGCTGTGACTATATGAACAGGGGCATTCATGGTAGAGCTGGGTTTGGTGCCAATGAGTCACAGCTTGAGCTGGCCAAGCCTCCCTGCCCAACACCTGCATCACACATAATCTTCTGTTCACACACACTATCCTCACACAAATGCGCTTTCTGGCACATTCATCTGTATTATATGACACTATTACACTCTTGATTAAGATTGGTCAGAAGGCACTGATTAATTTTCTATAACAGCACCTGTAGTTGACTATATTTCCATCTGCAAGGAAAATCACAGCTGTTTTTATATATATATATATATATATAAAATCTAAAAAATTCTTTCGTTTGAAACGGAAATGACGTATGACCACAGAACATATTATACGTGCGTATGACCGGAAACAACGTAACTAGCGCTTATATTTTAACTAATCACTTCGTTTTACAAATTGTTATTATTTGTGTAAGAGTTATTTTACTGATATTGAAAAGAAGTAAACACCTATTTGGGAAGTAATTATTTAAGAAAACTTTGATCTTTCTAAGTATATAAAATTCTTTTCGCGTTTGAAACGGAAATGACGTATGACCGCTGTTTGTAGAAAAATAAAATTGGTCATTAACAAACCTATCTTATAAATACTGCATTTTATTTTTTTCCCTTGTACTCAGTGAGCGAAGCCACTGGGGAATCAGCTAGTCATTTATAAAAATGAGTTTCCAGTGTTAGTGAATTGTACTATTCAGTAAGTTTTCTGACACCCAAAAATCTCCATGACCGAGGGCTTTGTGCTTTCCATAACAGGCTGCTTTTGTCTTATTTGCTTGTGAAAAAAGGTAAAACTTGATGATGTTTATAGCTGCTCTGATGTAACTGTATAATGGTAATGATGACAGAAAGAAACATGTCATTACCTGTGTCTTCTTTTTCATAGAATCATCAGTACCACTGTCCCCGTTTCCCAGTTCAGTGCCCAAACCAGTGTGGGACCCCTAACATTGCCCGTGAAGACCTGGCAACCCATGTAAAGGAAAGCTGTGGCAGTGCGTTAGTGCTCTGTCCCTTTAAAGAAGCTGGATGCAAGCATCGAGTGAGTCTCACTTCCCTTAATGAAAATTTTAATCCCCTACACTACAGTTACGTTTTAGTCCACTGAGGGGAAACCGCATTTTAGGATTTGGTTGGATTTTGAGTAGAAACCAGAAGAACAAAAAGTATAGCTATCTCTTAGCTCTATAAGTGACAGCTCATTTTGATCTATTTTTAAACTCTATGTAAATTCTATTTAGAAAAAAGAGCCATGAGGCTTTGCATTTATAGCTAGTTTTTTACAGTATGGGTTGAACAGGCAGAACACAGAGCAGTGAAGTTAAAGTGACTCCGCATTACCTTCCCTGCACTGAGGGGAAAACGCCTAGAAGATAATTATACACAGAGCGCACACAGACTTCTATAGATGGTTCTCAAGCTAGTCAGATTAAATTGTGCTTAATGGTGTTCATGTCCAGATTTGAATTCTGTCTGTACTGTTCAACACTACCATCCTGTCCAAATTCAACATTTAATTTATTTCTATTAGTTTAATAAATCTAAAAAAATATATTAAAGGGCAAAAAGGGGTGTTTGCCTTAATAAGTGGTGGTGCAGAGTCACGTTAGGTAAAACCTTTGAAATCCTGCATAGCTACGTTCATCATCATGTACGCAAAATGCCCCTGTGCAATTTCAGGAAGCAGTTCAGGATGCAGTCTCCTCTGAAGTTAATTCCATGTGTGGCTACAAGGGCTGCATTTTTCTACTCAGAATAAACCCTAACATACCATTAACATACATGGAGGATGATTAAGTGCTGACATTTGATCTATGAAAGCCATTTACAGTACCAGTCAAAAGTTTGGACCCAGCTACTCCTTCATGGATTCTTCTTTATTCTGACTATTTTCTGCATTGTATAAGAAGACTGAAGACATCATATCTGTGAAAATAACACCTATGGAATTACGTGGTAAACAAAAAAGTGTTGAAAAAAAAATATGTTTCATTTTGTACATTCTTCTCAGTAGCCAGTGTTTACCTTGATGACAGCTTTGCACCCGATTGGCATTATCTTAACCAGCTTCATGAGGTGGTCACCTGGAAACCTTTTCAACTGGTGTGCCTTGCCAAAAGTTCATTTGGGGAATTTCTTAGCTTTAAACGACACATCATTACTTTAAAATGTGAAGTGTCTTAATTACAAGGTGTGTCCAAACCTTTGACCTTTACTGTGTTTTCACTCTTCATTGTTCCTGTCATCTGAAGGACAAATATGAGTGTATTTGACATAAATCTGTTTTATTTCTAAGTCTTAAGCACAATGTGGCTATCGGTGATCAGTGCCAGAATATTGCATTTAGCACAGTATCAACATCATACGGGATACTTCGAGAAAAGGGTAAGCACTAGAGCAGATTCCTTCCAGACACCTTTGTTTTTTGGTAAACATCTGACAGAAATGTGTGTAATAAACAATTCTAGAAGGTGAAAGAAACATGAGAGCTAATAACATCAGTGAATAACTAGGTGTGTTTTAAGCAGTACCGTATTCTCAGAGATGAGTTGAGCGCGCGAGGATTTAATACCAAAATTGTACACATTCAAATTCAGACCACAGACATAACTATGGACTTACTTCAGTTGGAGTTGTGTGAGAGTTACACACATGGAGTGGAGTTTTTACCCGAACAGATGTGATGTGTGTCTGTTGCACACGATTCTGACCAAAGCACGTGTTTATTGTGTGATATTGGCTCAGGTGAGGAGCAGCATTGAGTCCAATTTGATGTAACCACAATGACACACTGAAATTTATGTTTTGGGCTCCAACAAAATAATTTGATATTATATTATGATTTTCATTTATTTTTATTTAGATTTCATATGATATTAAATTATCTTAATGGATCCTCTCGTTCCTTTATATTCTTTATCTATGGGTAAAATTCTAAACACCTAAAGTGATTTCTTAAGTGTTTTGGTCAAATCATTGTTCAAATTGTGGACCTGTTTTCTTTACTGTAGCGTAAAGAGAGTAAACACTGAATTAATAAGAACGCTGGTTTTATATGCCTAATTTGACAACACATGCATGACAAAATAGTGTATATCTCATGAACATACCTTACATAACCTCAGTTTAGTATCTCATGGCTTCATTCATTTGTGCCCTCAGTTAAAGGTCAACTCACTCTGTAGAAATACAGTGCAAAATAATGAGGTGCACAGGACCAAATACGGTAATAATATAACTTATATAAGCTGTTGAATAATAGGGTGAAAGCCATATTGTTAAATTCTACTAAATTTGCCATGATTACTATGATTACTACTACTAGAATTACCCATGCAGCAGTATACTGACAAAATAGTAGACTGCTATTAGATTATTTCAATGCTTGCCATATTCTTATTCATGTATTAGCCATTTTAGTCTTTTACTTTACATTTTTAAATGATCACTTACTTATATATTGTATTACATTTGATAGCAGTGTGTGCGTTTTCTACCCTTAAAAAGCTTAAAAAGCAAGTCACGGAGTTTAATGGCAGTGCTCTGTGCAAGAAAACTCTAGCAACCTTGGACATGTGAACTTGGTTTTGATTCTTTGAGGAAGGCTTTCTGAAGCCAATATGCGTTAGTTTGTCCAGCCCTCAAAATAAAAGCTTTTTAATTGCCAACAGTTCACATGAGTTCCTGGTTTTGGAATCTTTGGAATCTGACAACAGTGGTATGAGCCAAATTGTTCTTGTTTTTGCTGGCTTGATTTTCTTCAGTGCACCTGCGGTTGTTTTTTGTTTTGTTTTTTTTGGATGATAGAAGCGCTCTTTGGACTACATGTTTTGACTGAATTGTGCCCCCAGAAAATTGAATTAAGCAGCTGGGTAACCAGAATGTGAAGACATTTTCATGTCTACATGTTAAACTAACTCTTGCTCTTAACTTGCTGGCTGTGAATATGACTCGGAAAACTGTCACGTAATGCTTTTGACTATTCGTATTCTGTTACCCGCGTCCGCTGACTAATGCTTTCTCTCACTTGCAGTGCCCAAAACTGGTGATTGGCCGACATCTGGAGGAAACCACCAAGTCCCACCTGACCATGATGTGCAACCTGGTGGGCCGTCAACGACAGGAGATCGCAGAGCTGCGGCGTGATCTAGAGGAGCTGTCAGTGAGCCATGATGGCGTCCTCATCTGGAAGCTGAATGACTACTCGCGCAAGTTGCAGGAGGCCAAAATGCACAGCAACCATGAATTCTTCAGTCCACCCTTCTACACGCACCGCTATGGCTACAAACTACAGGCATCTGCTTTCCTCAATGGCAACGGTAGCGGTGAAGGTTCACATCTCTCCGTCTATATCCGTGTGCTGCCTGGTGAATATGACAACCTTCTTGAGTGGCCCTTTTCCTACAAGGTCACTTTCTCCATTCTGGACCAGAGTGATCCCTCACTCTCCAAACCACAGCACATCACGGAGACGTTCAACCCAGACCCAAACTGGAAGAACTTCCAGAAACCCAGCGGCAGCCGCAGCTCACTGGACGAAAGTGCTTTAGGCTTTGGCTACCCCAAGTTCGTGTCACACGACGAGATCCGCAAGAGGAACTACATCCGTGACAATGCTATCTTCCTCAAGGCCTCCATTGAGATCCCACAAAAGATCATGGCTTGAGAGCTGGAAAGTTTGAAATCTCGGACCAACACATTACTGACTTCATGTGAAGACCAACTGTTCCTCCACCTGAAGTATGCTGAAGAAAAACAAAACCTTCAGAAACTCCAGAAAAAGAAGATTTCGCATCTATCTGTCTGATCTGTTGGCTAGCCCATGGTGACGCATAGGAAAGTTAACGTTTTGCTCCACAGGACCAGCGTGTTATATTTGAGTTTGTAGGTTTGGTTTTCAGTGTTTTTTTTTGTTGTTGTTGTTGTTTTTTGTTTTTCCCTTGCAACACACACCTCTGGACTTTCAACAGTGCCTAGAAATTTTCAGTTACTCTTTCGTTAAAAAAAAAAAACTGTGATTTAAGACACCTTATAGTGGGGTGTAAAAGGTTATATGTAGCCTTTGCACTTTGAGAATGTTTGAATGCTATGTGGGAAACAAGGCACCACTGTTCTAAATGCACAGCAGGTAACAAAATTTGTGGGGTCCGGGCTAGGAATTCCGTGTACACACTCAAGCTTGCCTTTTGTTTACATGCTCTTTCCCAGTGCTGGTCCTTCAACAGAAACTCTGAAGCAGGGTCAGTGGCACACAGTTTTCTCATTTACTTAGTTTGAAGTTAACTAACAACAGCTGTGAAGTGAACATGCCTCACTTGGTCACTTCCTGTCATTTAGTTTACGACATTGTGCCGGAGTATAAAGTTGAAGTTTACTGTTAAAGAATGCTCTTGAATTTTGATGAGCACCCTGTCTTCTTGAGTGTAAGGAGAATGTGATGATGGAAGAACTTGCCAGAACATGCCATAGAAAGAGGGACGGTGTGCTAGAAGCTCGCAGTGAATACTTAACATGGAGTACTATGTACTGTAACCTGCATATATGAAACCTCTGTTGATCGAGTGTTTTTTTGCAGAGGGCAGACCATCATGTGCAAAAATTCTTTTGTGTGAGTGAAATGTGAGGATAAATCGGTTGCAAATATGTTCTAAACCTGGAGATGGGACCTCCAGACCTTCTACCGTTCTCTTTGTCTTACTCTGCTTGATCACTGGCAGCTGAGAGAGAGTACAAGGGACTCCAAAGTATGTTGGTGCCTCAAATGGACGGGTGCCATTTTGCCTTTGCAGCTTGCAAAATTGAAGAAGCCTGTCTCCAAGTGTCTGCGGAAGATGAGCTTTGTGCAATATGGCAGCCAGTTCTCAGACTGCGGACCAGGAAGGCTCGGGCCTCAATATGTGAATACTTATGAAAGTCATACAGATGCACATTTGTACATTCTGTGTCTCATGTTGTCATGTTCCTTTTTCTTCATGAAAAGTCCTGATTACATCACACTGTTATACCAGCTAATGTTGTCAAAATAACATTGAGAAAAGTTGGGGGAAAGTTTTTGCAAGATTCTGTATTTTACAATGTATTTGCAAACATTTTATACAACAGTTTTGGAGTGACTAAAAAGGGAGCTGTTTCTGGACATTTTTGACTCTTTCTTAATTTCAGTCTCTCTGAACATTGCTCCGTTGTTTTGCTCTTTATTGGATTGCAGTTTTTTTTTTTTTGTTCTTGTGTATTCTGTCTGTACTATAAGTTCTTAAAAAGTATTTATTTTAGGCCACTGCATAGGCTCGATATGCACACTGGTGCAACTGTTTTTATATGTTAATTAATGATTGCTTGTCATTGCCCTTAAATAAAACCATGACTGTAGCAACTGTGTTTGCTTTGTGTTCTAGTGCGATCTCTGCCCTTGGGAAAATTTACTGAAAATACACCGCTGTGGTTGGTGCTGTACAAGTTTCTGTCACGTGGCAGTTTCATGGCTCACTATTTATATGCCTGCCTATAACAAATATTTACTGTTCACATCCATCACTTCCTACTTGGTTTCGACTACACAGTAAACGTAGACTGCATACCTGCTGCAGAGGACAATGCAATAGCTTCGAATGCAAGGAATTTCTTCAAGCGACTATCCGGGTCATAATGAGCTTAGTGTGTTTCACGAAAGAAAACTACAATAAGCCTATTCACTCCTGTTTTGTTGGAAAATTCTTCGAGTCAGCATTTTGCTGTGGCGTCTGCGTTTCCACACTTCCCCTGCATGAGATTTCTCGCTCTCACTTTATTTCATACCCACCTGTGCCAGGCACTCATGAGTGTCTGCATGCCAAAGTCTGCATGGCTTTTCCTCACAACAATAACTAGCAAAGTAGCACCATGTGCTACAATTTCTTCATCCTCAAACTTCCCTGTGTCTCTGCTTTAAAAACCCAGAGAGATGGAGGGGGAGGAAATGAGGCAGACACGTGGTCCACTTTGATGTTGTTCCAGTGTGTATGTGTGTGTGTGTGTGGGGTTTTTTTTTTTTTCTTTGGCACAATGAATGTGGGGGTTTATAGAATGGGGGAGGAAATACGTCCTCAGATTTCCCCCCAGGAGGAAAGTCATTGCTCCGCTTAAAGTGTCCAGAGCAGATTATTTGGGTTTACCTAAAGCATAGTCTTTGAATGGTGTGCTGAAACTTCTGAGAAATAGCTACGCATTAGCTGCAAATTCATGTTACCAAGAGAATGATGACTCTGAGAGTCATTCACGTTGGCAAGGCCTTCCCCGAGCTGTCTCAGTTTGCAGAGACAGCCTTAAAATGTTGCATAGTTATTTAAAGCTATACGTATAACAATCCAAACACAGAGCAAAGTTTCCTGGCATGGTGGCTTTGTGCTCCTCTGTGGCATAAAAAAAAAATGCTAACCTCAAATTACACATTAGCTCATATGTGTTTCCCAGCGGGAGTGGTGGATTCGTATGTGGCTCCCGTTTCAGTCTTGCATTCATTGGCTGAATCCCAGACAGTTCCCTGCTCCCTGTGTATGTTCGTCACGTGTGGTATGAAATATGGCCTTCTATGTAATGAATTAACATTTTGGAATGAGGCATTTTCTCACTAAAGGTTTTAAACAATAGGTAACCAACACTCCCTCATGCTTCCTCATAGGCAAGGCTATGTGAGGAAAACCTTGGCAGATGGGATTTTTCCCACCGATAACGCCCCTGAGGGAAGTGTGCTGGAGACACCAGCACAGCGGACTTTGTTTCTTCATACTCGCTTCAAAAGCTGTGTGTATTTGTAGTGGTGCCATGCTGCTGTCGTTCACATCTAAAGTTAAACAAAGCAAACCCTGGGATCAGGGACAGAAAGAGATCTGCTGACTCGCTCTTTTCTCCCACAGATTACTGAAAAACCCTTATCAAAGCCAAGGCAAATGTCCAGCACTAATAAAATGTTCTTTATAGATTTTTCTTTCCGATAATGAATGGTCAGACTGTTTTGATAAGCATAATACACTACTGCACCAGCGCATCACAGTCGTCATACTAAAACTATAGGCCGTAGCTTTAAATCTATATGTCAGCAGTGAATCTTTAAATTACATGACACCTTTGGAGCATTGTTGTGACCATATAGTGTACATGTTGACTTATTAAACTGTCAGTCATATTGATTTGGAAATTAAGCACTTTCTTACAACCTTCATTTGAAATTTATTTGTATTGCACTTTTAACAATAGGCAAAGCCACAAAACAGCTTTATAGAAATCTGAATGTAGATTTAAATCCCACAGATTTAAATAATAAGCAAAAGGGTATTTAATATTCCCTTTTGAGTCTGGTTCCTCTCAAGGTTTCTGCCTCTTGTCGTCTCAGGGAGTTTTTCCTTGCCACTGTCGCCACAGGCTTGCTCATTAGGGGGATATATATATATATATATACACACACACACACACACACACACACACACACAGTATATATATGCACTTGTAGTTATGTTTAGAGATTAATAAGCCTTTAATTGGACATTATATACTGTGAAGCTGCTTTGTGACAATGTCCGTTGTTAAATAAAAAAATAAAATTGAATTGAAATCCCTAAAGTCCGAGGTGACAGTAACATAAAACTCTCCCAGACTGACACAAGAAAGAAATAGAAGGGAACGCATCCTCTTTTGAGGGACCCCCAGGTTAAAATCCATTACAGCATACAGTTGTAGAGGAGTAAAGGTAAACCGCATAAGTGCATTGTGTATCAGCATGTTGTGAATTCTGGTATAAACACAAGACAAGTCCTTATTATTACAACCATTCGTAGAGGGTACATGTTTACAGTATCCAGGTGAGATAACTTTATCATCATTAACACATTACCTTGACTTAAAATGTATTATGTGCTGAGGTTATAACTGGAATGCTAAGATGCCCAGAGAGTTGAGAGTACAGTACTTTAAAAAGATCCATGTACATTGGCATTCTGAGATGGAAAGCTCCCGGCCTTATGAATGATTTTCCACACTCCTCCTCTCCTTCTTTGACTCACTTGCTTGGACAGCGAATATTTTTCATGCCTATGAGAGGTCCCACCAGTTTATGAGTCACCAAACATCCAACCAAGAAACCAAGAACACCACTGTTTCAAGGCTGTGGACACTCACCAGGTATCTGTAACATCAGGATAACAGGAAAGATGTTGAAATAATTCTTTCACCTTAATAACTGAAGCCCAAGTTGTGGAAAATATGGCGTCCCAGATCATTTAGTTTAACACAGCTTTTCTGCTGCCACCTCGCTGTGCTCTCCACTGAGGGAGCGCTATCGCCTGTAAAATGCACACTCACTCTTGCGTCGCTGTAGCTCTGATGAACATGCCTTTCCATACTAAACAGAAAGCCATTTTTCTCAAGCCAGGAAAGTATGGCTCAGTGCATGTGTGAGGTCAGCAAGGACAGTTTTTGCCCTTTGAGCAGTGAATTATGGCCCAGTGCAGAGATGAAAAATGGAGCTATATTCAGAGTAAACAGAAATAGTGTGGCTGGCCTCCATGGCTCACATCACATTCCTGTTTGCTTTAGTGGCAGGGTTTGTCCCAGCTTTTGTGCGCAAAATAAAATGAATCAGTCGTGTGGCACATGCAGTGCTATTTCAATGTATAGATGTATTATAATGTTTTAAAACTAAATGCTTTAAAAATAGGATGTCGTATTTTGATTAAATATTAATAAGTATTCACATAAAATGTCTAAATTCAAAGGGGTTGATATGCATAATGAAGGAGTTCCAGTAGTCGTGTAGTTGGGATTTAGTTCTGCCTCTCAGTCTTAGTTTCAGTTCTTTGGACACTTTTCTCAGGATCTTGCATGATGCATTATAATTAACTTTCATGTTTATACTTCCCTAATTACACACCTCACACCAAATATAGTTCCTGGTTTGGAGAAATTTCTGATCTTTAAAAATGACTAAAGAGTACGTGGAGAGTAACCAATATTCCTGCATGGTTGCTGACATGCCAAAGGTAATGGTTGGTCAGTTTCAATGTCAATCAAATGACCTTTTTTTCTGAAAGTAGGTGGTATATGACTAGCCTTGGTTATGTTGCATAACAAAAAGTAGAAGTCTGGCATTTTCGCAAAACTGAATCTAAATTCTTTAGTGTTGGCTTGTATTTTTAATATTTCTGGAGTTAATATTTTAACTCCCAGTGCTTTGCCTTCAGCTCTCCAGTGACTGCATTGCTGCTGAGATAGAGAGGCTTGAAATCAGTTGTGATGAGATGAAAAGGGGTATGCAACTCGAGAAGACAACAGACATCAGAAACCTTCACAAGAACTCAGAGACACAATCGACCAAAATCCAACTAGATATAAAGCATGACCCTCTAAATGACTGCCATGTGACAACCATGGAAATTGCATTAAGCTGCATATTACTGATGGGCATTTGCCTGCTAATTTAGCTAAATTGTCCAATGATAGCATGCAGGCTCTTTTTTAATGCTCAGTGTAAAACTAGATTTTATAGAGTAACAATGATGTCATGCGCACCTGAGAGAAAATTTCTCACAGCTTGCTGTGTATGCTGTTTCCTTAAAATAGTTACAGTGCTCTTTATTTGTAAAATCAAATATTTCCTCTGGGGAAAAGAAATACATGCTACTCTCAGATGTTTACATATTCCAAGGTTTTGGTCACTGGAATTTTTCAGCAGATGTCCAATGTTCAGGAACTCATAGGATTAAAAAAAAATTATGTATTTAATGGTTTATTATCATCAAGAGCTCTTATCTCCATTTATTCAGCCATTTAATGGC
>JAQLOM010000003.1:12975576-12985786 GCA_030068315.1 Chrysichthys thysi
ACACACACACACACACACACACACACACACACACACACACACACACACACACACCTGTTTTTGGGTTCACTGAGTCTATATCATCATTTTAGCCAATGGAGACATTTTCCTACTATTATAAGGTGGTCTGGGTTTTCCAGGGTTAATTACCTGGTAAATTTGTTGTGCAAATTAGTCTATAAGTCAACCCCAGACATCATAATATTAACGGATCCACTATAATTCCACCAATTAATAACATGCAATAATTATTTTCTATAACTTTATATTTATATTTAGAAGAATAAAGGACATGAAAAGGCACAGGTGAGAAGACACACCACGTGACCTCTTCTTTGCCACTGTATAAGTCAAGTCAAGTCAATGTTATTTCCTTTTGGCCTTACAGATACAGAAGAAGGGAGCAATAGGGGGATCTAAAGCTATCAACCTTGTGTTTTATTTGCTATCTGGGGAACCAGCTTGGCTATTCATTGGGAACAAGTTCACTTACTGTGTAGCTAGAATGAACAAACTCATATACAGATGTAATGTCACAGAGGTAGCTGAGCCAGACACGTGCAATGTTTTCTGAATTTATTATGCCTTATGCAGTATTTTTTTTAATCATACAGGATACCACAACACTCACCAAAAGCACACAACTCACAGGTACTAAGTGTAAATAAGCTTAACTCTATACATCATACAGAGACGTTTAAATCACGTTTTCATCAAGCACTGAATAGCACAAACTCTAAAGACAAACCCAAATTGTGTTGGTTGAGTGACAGGATCACGAGATCACATTTTATCTATATGGCATTCATAATCATTTATAATGTTTTCTAAACAGTATTGGAGTCGGTTAATTCATTTGAACAGATCTAATACTGATTTAGTTCGAACAGCTATGTACTGAACTCAAAGATACACCTTGAAGCTGTGTGTGTGTGTATCAGATTACAGTCATTTCTACAACAGTGGCAGTGGAACTGGCTGGATTTGAGGAGATTCTGAATAATGGTAATGGACAGCTGGTAAAGGGAACATTTCAGTATGCATAGCTAGACAGGTAATGGGAAAGACCGGTAGCTCCACTGCTGTCCTCTCCACCAGAATACTTCCCCTGGGATGCCAGACTGTTGATCTGAAAGAAAAAAAAAACACAAGGGAGACGTGAAGACTAGCTGGAAAGTGGACACTTTTACAAATATATAGGTCGATCCAGCATTCAAGTCTGTCCCGGAGCACAGTATTATCTGTTTGATTCGTTATTTTGCAGGAGACGTAGACATTAATCACCATTAATGTCGCAATATTAGCATTAAGACTTATAAGGTATTAGACATGCTCAGTGTATATTTATTGTCCTGGGGTAAGGTGAAAAGCAATATGAAGATATTTACTGGATCTTCCATTAGGGTAAGAACCAGGAAGTAGACTAAATGAGTGAATACACAGGTCATATAAACACAGGTCACCTAAACCTACACGACTACGTCAATAAATTAGTCATTAGCTTGTGAGAGTGGACTTTTGTCCGTGTTGCTCTGTCTCTCTGTTCTGTGTTTGAAACAAAACCTATTAAATGGTTTACAATAACCGAAAGTTATTTTGGCAAAATGATGTCAGATAATGTAGATCATTTTGTACATCATTTTGGTATGTACATGTACAAAATAAGACAGAAGTTGTACTATTCATGAAACTCATTTTGTAAAATGTATAGCTTATCTGTCCTTATTTACCAATACAGTAGTAGAATGTGTGGGATCGTCCACATTATACAGTTTAGGATAAGACAGGATGAAAACATGACAGGACATGCCTCAGCACGTTTGATGAACTCCTCAGTGGCAGCACTCTGGTTTTCTTTCTGACCGCGCCAGGTCTTCAGCGCTGAGGCCTGCAGTGCTCGACCAAAAGAAAAGGTCAGCGCCCATGGCTTTGCCAGCGGGCAGTTATTGATGGCATTTAAGTGCACAGAGGCTTCCTCTTCACTCTGGCCTCCCGAAAGAAATGTTATTCCTGGAAGCAGAAGTTTTTGAACGTTACACACGTATAATGACAACATGGATGTGAAGCCAGACAAACATGTAAAGGTGCAAGATGCAGTACAGGGTTCTAAACACAGGTACGTAAAGAATTAATAGCATGACAAGACACTTTAAGATGAGAGCAATGCACAGAATTACAGCTGAACTTCGCCAGAACAAGGACACACAGGTCGTGGAATCATGACTGTCAGTGATGTAATCGACGTAACCAGTGACTGCAGGAGGCACAGTGCGGCGTAGGGCAGTGAGAGTCGCCATGGCAACCTCCTCGGCACTGTATTTGGTGGGACATCCGTGTCCAGGGGTCACCATGTTGGGTTTGAGCAGGGTCCCCTCCAGATACACATGATGATCAAACATGGCCTTGTAGACTGCTGCTAAAACCTGGACCACAAACATGCAGCTTTTACCCTGGCTATATCACACAATTACCAACGAGCTGTCTTCAATTTCATATGGGATAGAAGCATTAACAGGGACCACCACTGACCCTCTCTGTAACAAACTGGCAACGCTTGAGGTCATGATCTCCATCAGGCAGAATCTCAGGTTCCACTATGGGTACGATCCCGTGCTGGAAGAAAAAAACCAACCAAGAAAAAACAGGATTTAGCCAAGTATCTTTATTTTGTCAAGCTGAGATGACAATCCAGCTGTGTTAAAAATACTGAATCCGTTTCACGCCGTACCTGCTGGCAGATTGTAGCATAGCGTGCGAGGACATTTGCATTTTCTGTGATGCACAGCGGAGACGGGGTCGTGTCACTGATCTTCATCACGCAGCGCCACTTGGCGAAATCGGCTCCGTCTTTCTTGTACTGAGCACATCTCTCTGATAAACCATCCAGCCCTGAAACAAGCATCAGCTTAGAGCTTTGGTCACAGAGGTAACGTCAAGCAGAATCAAACCAAAACAATCCAACAGAAAACACTTATATTTAGATGATAAAACCTGTTTGCTTGGTTCACCTTGTGTAGTAGTTTCTCCATTAGTTCCGGGCAGGGGAACTACTCCTTTGTCAACCTTTGGGGAAAATGCAAAAGACAAATTTAAGCTCCTTCTATCTATAGGACCCTGAATATATGAAGAGCGATGAATGGTTCTTAGTTACCCTTGTGTTACAAATCCACAAAGTAGCCAGTATTCTTCAGGAGCCAGTATTAAAATGCTTCTTAATTCCAAACAAAAAGTTCTGACCTCTAATAGCACCGCACATACCTTGATGCCAACAGTGATCCCTTTGTCTTTGATCATTTTAACAAAAGGGACCCCATCATCAGAAGTCTGGTAGAGGGTTTCGTGGAAAAAAATGACTCCGCCAATGCAGCTGTCGATGCGGTCGTCTGCGCTGAAGAGGACTTGGCGGTACAGGCGGCGATTCTCCTCGGTGTTCTCCACTCCTATCTGATTCAGACGCTTTCCCATGCTGCCTGTTAGTTAAACAATTCTCCCATAGTGAAAGAGGATCACGAATACGTCTGGACCCATAAAGCACTCTAAGATTAATATTCTGGCTTATAACAAAGCACTGTTGAAGTCCTGAATCTTACTTTTGATTAATGTCTATAAGAGCGGCTTTGAACGTAGCGCTGAAAGGCAACTCATGGGGTTTATATGAGGTCGATGAATATGTGTTGATTTCATTCATTCATTCTTCAGAAACTGACTTATCCAGATCAGGATCACAGTGGAGTCAGAGCCTTTCCCAGGAATACTAGGCATGAGGTGGGAATGCACCCTGGATGGGACGCTAGTCCATCACAAAGCATTGCTTCTGTAGTTTGAGCATTAATGTGAACTCGTATGGTGAATCTACCATGTAATGTAAGACTAATGCTTGAGGAAGTATTCCCGATCTGTTGTTGTTTAAAAAAATCAATATGGTGAATTTCTCATAAGGAAATGTTTAATGTTTTATGGAAAGAGTCTTCAGTGTCATTGGTTTGTACTTTTCCATAACAGCACAGTGTTAAGGACTGACCAGTTTATGATTTCGGATTTGTCGGATTTGCATTAGTATTATTTTTTTCCAATTCACTTCAAAAGAGAGAAAAACTACAGACTCCCGAGGGAACAACTCTTTACAGCTGCTATAATGTAAGTGAAAACAGGAACTAACATGTTTCTTGGACTTCCCATAACATTAAATGCAACTTTAACTGATAAAAAGATCAAACGTTGCACTGTAATTAATAAAAATAACTGTAATAGATGGTGAACTGCAATGGAATAAGTAGAATAAAAACACTTCAGGAGACGCTGCAGTAATCTCTGAGCGGTAACAGCTTCACTTCATACTGCATCATTATCACCGTCCACTTGTCGATTGTTTTCCTACACCAACATGTCCTGTCATTTTAGTGGTCCGAAAAATATATTCACTGACTGAAGGGTTTAAATAGTCGCACTAACCAACGGATTCATCAGCTGCTAGAATGCCTTTCCCAGGAGTCACGATGCGCAGAGCGATCTCATGCAGCTCCTTCTTCTGCTCCGTGGTGAGGGTCGGAAACTGGTGGCTCATCTTACACACAGGGGTCACGGCCTGAGAACAGTAGGCTGACTGTATTATGGAAATCGAGAAGCCAGGATGAAGATGTTCTCTTGAACCTCAACAGGTATAAATGGTCCAAAGTATTTAAAGGAGGACACACAACTACTGTAAAACAACAATAAAGGCGTACTTCCCAAAGAAACCCAGAGGTACTCACCGAGTCCGAGAAGAGATCCAGATGCTCTGGCTCGCTCTGCAGATGTGACAAGGAATGAAATGAGAAGCTCTTTTTGAGACAGCAACATTGCCCCAGTTCTTTATGGTGGCATCCCAGAGGAGGCTGGGACCTGTAGGGCGGAGCGTAACGTCGTGACCTCATTAAGTGTTTTTGAAAAGGCCATGGAGGGGCGCACCTCCACCTCTAACCTGCTTTAATTCTGTTCTGGGGTTCTGTTATTTTAACCACAGCTCCTGTGGCAATAATAAGAACGTGCTTAATTAATCACAAAGAAAAGTACACACCTGCTCTGAACTACACGATATTAATCTTCTTCAATCCATGCACGACATGTCGCATTCCTTTAATAATGTAACTCGGAGGTGTCCACTCGTACACCCGTCCCCAAATGGCTGGTGCGGCTACAGGTTTTCAAGTCAGACAAATTGGAGCCACAACCAAGCATCGATTGAAGGCTAAGCACACACCAGCCCCTTGCCCATACGATCAGACACTCCTGGTGTAACTAGATTAAATTGGCTTCCGGTGAATTCAGAATTCTCTAGGCAGTTAGATCCCAGAGCAACAATGCCATGTCCATGTGATTTTTTTTCCCCCAACAACTCCATGATCCAGTTTTCAAGGACAACTGTTAGAGAATCGAGCTGATAAAAATCTCCCCTGTGTTAATGTCTGCTGCGAGGTAGCCCAAATGTAGCAGGATTTCTCATTCAGGCTTGAACAACTGACCTTTAGGGATGAGCCTGAGTGTAAAGAAGGTGCAGACAGATACACGGGACCAGCCAAAAGTTTGGACACGCTAATTCCAATTCAATAGTTTTTCTTTGTTTTTATTCCTTTAAAGACACTTCATGTCCTAAAGCAGTGATGGACCTTTGTTTGTCTTTACTTAGCTGAGTGGTTCTTGATATAGTACGGGTTACAACAGTGGTGGAACAGGGCTGTTTACTGTGTACCAACACTACCTCAACACCACTCAACTGATGATCTCAAACATATTCACAAGGCAAGAAATTCCACTAATGAACTTTTGCCAAGTCTCTTCTGTTAACTGAAAAGCATTCCAGGTGACCCACCTCAGTTCTCATGAAGCTGGTTCAGATAACGCCAACAATGTGCCAAGCTGTCATCAAGGTAAAGTCTAGATTTTTTTAAGCACTTTGGTTTGTTTACCACATAATTCCATGTGTGTTGTTTCAAAGTTTTGATATCTTCAGTGTGGTTCTACAATGTAGAAAATAGTCAAAATAAAGAAAAACCTATGCGTTTTTAGGCGTGTCCAAACTTTTGATTTTCGATACTGTGCATTTATACATAAATTAGCTCGATTAAGTGATTAAACCTATTCAATTCCCTTAACTGTTACTTGTGCAATGCGTTAAACAATAAACAATGTCGCAAAGCAGTTATACAGAAATCTGCACATAGATTTAGTTCCCTGATGAGAAAGCCAGACGTGCCAGCGGCAAGGAAAACCTCCCCGAGAGTTGAGTTTAGTGCAAGAAAACTCAAACTTCATTGAGATTATGATCGGGTGCTGAATGTGATTGGTGTAGCTTTAGGAGGATTGTCCAATGTTGCTCTGCACATGAAGGAACTGACACTCATCTTTCTGGAGATGGGGTCTGGGAGGGGCCCCCAGGGAGAACCACAAAGAGATAATGTTATATTTAGCCTACTCTACAGGGGCTTTGGGTTTTTTTCCCTGATACCTAATTAAAAACATTAATAATGATGCTTTATCTGGTCTTCAATTTTCTGCCCTATTAAGGTTGCTCCCATTTGGGTTTGTCTTTGCTCTCACAAATAGGTCATACCAAGGTCTAAAAGTTAGATAGTATCATTCACTGATACAATAATTCATACTGAAATCATTTCTAGCAAAATCACATTTGTGAACCCATTTCCCATTTGGTAAAGACTCTGCAGCACTTCCTACAGAAACATTCTAGTTTGGCCAAACCCAGTTTGAAAAAAAAGGGCAAGGGATGCACAGATTGATAAAAGAAAACAACAACAACAAATATTTAGGGTGGCATGGTGGTGTAGTGGTCAGCACTGTCACCTCACAGCAAAAAGGTCCTGGGTTCGATCCCTGGGGTCAATCTGGGTACCTTTCTGTGTGGAGTTTGCATGTTCTCCTCATGTCCATGTGGGTTTCCTCTGGGTACTCCGGTTTCCTCCCACAGTCCAAAGACATGCACAGAGGGGATTAGGCTAATTGGCTGCTCTAAATTGCCTGTAGGTGTGAATGGTCATCTGTCTCTGTGTGTCGCCCTTCGGTGGATTGGTGACCTGCCCAGGGTGTACCGCGTCTCTCACCCAAAGTCAGCTGGGATTGGCTCCAGCTTCCCCCGTGACCCTGAACAGGATTAAGTGTCAGAAGAAGAGAGAGAGAGAGAATGAACAAACATTTAGAAATTTACTCAAAGGACAGACTATATATGCGTTTATGCTACTTGATATTTAATTTTTTACTTTACTGACATACTGCAAGTTGATACAATAGAGCTATGACAAAAGCACCATCTACAGCCTTGTTTTGTTCACATATACATACATATGTTTGTATAGTTCATATACACATTGGATTTTTTGTTCTTGTCTACAAATGGTTGACGATATTGAGCGATATGCATCAGTAGACTGTGAGGTCTCTTCAGTGCTGCTGAGTGATAGTAGGTAATAAATCTTTGAGTGAGGAAGGAGGGTCAAAAAGATCCCATTCAAAGTTCCGAAGCAAGGTAATCCCGGTGCTGATTTCTCTAGCCGGTCAGGGTGATCCCAAGGTGAGCTCTAGGATTGCCTGAATAGGAAGTTTCATCAGCACCTGAGAGTCAAATGAGACACCAATAAAAAAACCTCGGGCTCATGTAGCGTTCCAGACAGCGCAGGCGACGCATGGGAGTCTTGCACAGGAGCTGCACCCAGAGAACACCAAGAAAGGACGAGAGCTTAAAGCAGCTGTGTGTGCCTTCAGTCCTTCAGGCAATGGGCAAAAGAGGAGACCCTGCATACCTCTGTGAGCAGTAGGGCCAGTGCAGGACTGAAGCTCAGAGGCATTTCATACGGGTGCTCAGTGACTTTGGTCAGCATGCCGCTCTGCTCTGACTCTGGAGGAAGTGGGAAATAAATGCAATATGAGAGTTTCATGAACCATAAGGTTTCCTTAGCTCCAAGATGTGAACATCAATAAGCATTTCAACACATCTGTCTTTTTTTTTGTTTGGTTTTTTTGTTGTTGAGTTTTTTTCCCCAGCCCACCCTACAAGGGTTTGGAGGACCACTGAGAGTTAGCGTTATCATGCAAAATAATTAGGTTCAGTAAAGAGGAACTAATTGAACTGAATTAATAGACGAAATTCATATAATGAAGAAAGCCAACACCAACAAAACAAACAAAGGAAGTGGTAAAGAAATGACACAACATTTGAGTTTTTTTCACAAAAAACTCAAAAACTAGGCTGGACAAAATTATTGGCACTTTTTCAAAATTGTAGGTAAATCTTGTTTTTGTTTTTTTCAAGCATATGATGCTCGTTTAACCTCGGGTGTGCCAAGAAACAGGAGCTGGCAATAATCACACCTCAAGCCAGTTTTTTAGAGTTTTTTGTGAAATGATGTCAAATTTGGCTGTTTTCTCGGCTTTTGTTGTGTTGATCCAATGCACATAAAGGAAATAAACATGTGTATGCCAAAACATTTGTAATTGCAATAGTTTTCTGGGAGAAATGGTGCATTTTCTGGAAAAATTCCAGGGGTGCAGATAATTTCGGCCATGACTGTATATAAATCATTAAGTCAAACAGAGGCACTAGGTTTCATTCTGTAAAAACCTGTAAGGAGCGCCTCTATAAATAGTGACGGTTTCAAGCTGTGTTGTAGCATGTTTAAGCCTGGACCCTAACTTTTATTTCACCCTTATATTCAACACCACTCATTGGTTGGTGGACATTAGGGGACATCCGCAGAGGTCTCATAAGGACCATTTCATATTGTGTATTAGGAAAGGATTCATTTAAAATAAAATGTTTTTGGGTTCTCTGAGTCTGTATCATCATTTTAGCCAATGGAGAAATTTTTCCTATTATGATCAGGTGGTCTGGGTTTTCCAGGGTTAATTTATTTGTACTGATTTCCAAAATCCGCTGTGATTGCATTCAATAATTCAATAATTTCATCAGTTAACATTCAGTCCTATTTGATTTAAATAATCCCTTTTTTCTTTTCTTTTTGTTTTTTTGTAAGATATGTTACCTCTCCAGCTGCCAGTGTGTATAACAGGATGCCCAGAGACCACTAGTGTGCTGCATGGCTATGAGGGTCAGACCCTCAGGAGCTGTTCAGTAACGGAGTGAAGAATATAATGACTTTATCTTCTATAAATATGAAGCAAGTACATATTTTCTGCCTGTGCAGATGGAATCAAAATATTACCCATGTACTGGATTATCGCACAGATAGTAAATGCATTTTCACCACGCTGAAGTTGACGAGACAGTCCGAAATCTGTCAGGCAGATGTGACCTGAACCTAAAGGCACAAACAGATTCAGGATCAGTTGATGTGGAGCAGCACTGTTTTTCAGCTCTGTAATATACAATATGTTAGTGCTTATTACAAGAGTCATCAGAACATCGGACAAAACTGTTGTCACTTAATGTGAGAAGAAAGAAAGGAGGGGGTTCATGTATTGCATCACATAAAAATTTGTCATACAATGGGAGTTTGCTGAGAGCACAACACAGAGAGCAAAGGAACCAACCTTTTCCAATCCAAAATAATATTAGTCAAAGTGCCAAGCAGAAAGTCACTTGTTATTCTTGCAAAAGCTTCACAAGCAGTCGACGTAATCCCATCTGAGCATTTACAAATTTACTACAGCTTTATTACACAACTATAAACTTTACAGTTACAGATTTATAGCTGTAGAAACAGGTTATAAGAATGAGGATAAAGTGACATCAGAGTGATGTCACAATGATGAAACAGTGATGTCACAACAATGTGACCATGAAGTCACAATGTCCTCAAAACTCTAGTAAATGAACTCAATTACATTGCCGTGACTGGGTTTGATTAGGGTTAGGCTTCTACAGCTCGACTCCACAGATTTTTGGTCAAATCTTGCCACATAAGCAGAAGCAAGAATTGCTCATAAACCAGTGCAACAACACTATGGACAGATGCAGCTCGACTGTGGTAAAATTAACTCTCTTAACTTTTTATGGATTCTTCATTGCCACTCAACCATTTAGAGAAAATGTTGGCTAATCCCATTTAAAGGTCCCCTATGTAGGTGACACCTAGTCATGAGGTTGTAGATTGCAACCAACTGAATGGAGACTCTTAGCATATCAATCGATTTTGTTGTGTTTCTGATAGATTTATATATATATATATATATATATATATATATATATATATATATATATATA
>JAQLOM010000003.1:12988603-13003557 GCA_030068315.1 Chrysichthys thysi
CACATAAACCCATAATACACTTTAAAAACATGTTTTGAGGCTGAAACACATTCATTGTATTTTCATTCATTTCAATGAGAAAAACTGATTTGGGTCGCGAACAAATCGGGTCACAAACAGAGTCTCAGAACGGATCAAGTTCGTGAGCCCAGGGTGTATCATAAATACACTCCAGTATTTGATTGACTTTTTGCAATAACAAGTGTGGGATCACGACGGGGGAAACGTACTCAAATGCTGATAATGCCAGCTCCAACCAAACCACTCTGATGAGTTTGTGTAAACAAATCTAAGTGTATGTATTTCCCTTGCACATTCAAAGAAATTGTGACATCACAGTAAGCAGCACACAGTTGATCAAGGCATCAAAGCAAGCCGTGTACAAAAATAACAAAAAAAGCATAGCCCCCCGGGACAGGTGAAATCCGCGAAGTAGTGCCGTCACATTTATTTTATTATTTATATATTTTAAGGCTTTATAAACCATTTCCACTCTCTTATTAACCTTTTCCACACTCTTATAAACACGTTCTATGCTCTTAAACACTTTCTACACTCTTAAACATGCGTAATTTTAACAACATATAAAATCCTACATGCGTACTTACTGCCGATGAGGTCACTTCCTGTTTACAGCCTCCCTACCCAATCCTAGCACACTCTCGCGATCACCTGACTTTTCCACCTGATTTCATTATTTCTATATATTTTAAGGCTTTATAAACTATTTCCACTCTCTTATAAACACGTCCTATGCTCTTAAACACTTTCTACACTCAAACATACGTCATTTTAACAACATATAAAAATCGACATGTGTACTTACTGCTGGTGAGGTCACTTCCTGTTTACAGCCTGTTTACTAGCTGAAGCGGCGTACACCGAAACTGTGTATTCATCCGCTGATGAAATACAGTGCATACTGTTTTATTTCGATTTAAATGTTCCTTAAATGTTTCAATTAACATTTTTAAAAAAAAAATTACATTTTATATTCCAGAGTCCCGCAAAAGCCAAAAAATTCTGCGAATCAAAATGTGGAAATCCGTGATGCACTGAACCTGCGAGAGGTGAACCGCGATATTGCGGGGGTTCACTGTATTATAGTTAATAAATGATCATATTTAGGTTGTTGGGGGAAGATGAGGAGAAAGGTAAGTATATATTTTTGTTGGGATAAATGCATAAGATCTGAGAATGATAACATTGCGGGAGGAAATAATTACTGTACTTCCTTTTCCCTTATGTCTACTTCTCAGTCCAGAAAACCCTCTAGATCACCTACAGTCATTGAATAGTTTCCAGAGGAACCCCAGTAACCTGGATTTGGTACGATAGGAATCGATGTCTTTTTGACATTTGACTGGATCAAAAGCTGTTACCAGTGCGCAACAATCTAGCCTGGATAAGGTTAGGCATGTTGTAGGTTATGCCTTTATTGCTTAAGTTAATACCCTACAGTATAGCTACAGACTGAGCTGTTAGTTGAGATCGATCGAGAGAGAGAGATTGTTGTGTCAGATAACGTACAAAATGTGACGAACCAAATCTCAGGAGTGTCCACTAACAAAAGGCCAACAGGATGGTTGTGATTCTTTACTCTTGTTCAGTCAGAACAATACAACAGGGTTTTCTTTTTTATATATATTGGAGCTTTGATTTTTAATACTGAAAATTCATTTACAAAGCGTATTGACAAGTCGATCCAAAATAATCAAAAGACAGAACCAACACCTTGGTATCACTGAAAAATATTCAAAACTTAAACCGAAACAATTTGAATTTGTTCTCATCTGAAAAATTAACCCCAGTGATTGATGACACCAGAATTGAGATGAAAGGACACAAGAAACAACAAAAAGTGCCATAGTGTTAACATGTTCAAGAACGCTCCAAAAAATGACCAACGAATAAAGCCTTCCCAAAAATATCAAGATCGTAAAACAGTTATTAAATCCACGGATACTCGGTCTAATTTGCGTCCAGATATTGCACGAACGTTAGTACAGTAAATCTTAGCGCAACAATATTATATTAAATACCTGCTACTTTCTGGAATTATCGTTATATACTGAGCTTTAAGGGATAAATTCTTAAGGGCCTTTTCAGTCAGAGTGCAACTTCTTAAGTGGTCAAGGCATTAGGTACGCGAATGTAAATGCATTTTGTGAAATACTACATGTTAGGATTATCTCTGGAGTGAAACCCTTTTCTGATCCCCTTTGGTTTTCCAAGGTGCATAAAACGGGGTGCGGTACTTTCCCTTAGACTCCGCAGCGTCTCCTGGGCCAGCAGGAGAGATGTTGGCAGTCATTAAAACGCACCTACTCTGTGCGTTCGATACTGTTCTCCTGAAATGAACACAAAGCTAACATCTTAAACACCTGAGAGCTCGCTGAAATGGCTATCCCGATAAGTGAAGACCGTGTATAGTGCAGTGAACTACAACGATAGGTGAAACATTTATGGCACAATAAACAAGTGTGAGAGAATTGAACGTTGATCCCTAAAAGGACACTGTGCTCTTCATGGACAGCAGGATGACGCCCAATCTGTCCTTAACGCTATCAGCACTGAGAGACTCTCCCCAGGGCATCAGAAATCCACAGCCAGCGTGGAGCTCAAAAAGCGAGAGGAGAGGCTCTGTAACGTTATTTGATATCAATTTGAAATAAAAACGCTCTGCTCAGCTCTCCATCACGGTCCACTAGGCTAAAGGACAGTCCACGAGACTTGATCTCTCCACAGCGTCACGTCTATGGAGAGGAATCACTTGTGGCGGCTGAAGATCTTCTTGCTGGAGCTCTTGTCGGTGGTGCTGAGGCCGATCAGCAGACGGGCCTTCTCATCCTCCATCTGCTGCTGCATGCCGCTGTCTGCCTTTCCTTCTGCTGCCTTTCCACGAGACTCGGAGGCTGAGGCAGGCTTCAGACGCAGCTTCTCTTTTATCATCTATCCAGGAGAGCAAAAAAAAAAGGAAGGCATTAAAACAAATGGGAGATTTCACAGCCACTTTGGGCGATACATTTTTTAACAGGTGAATCAGTCCATTTCTTGTGTTCGATCAAGAAGATAAAGTGGAATAGAAGGTGAAAGACTCGGGTCTCATTCATTACAATATGGAATCTTAGCCATGTGTGTGCACAGTTTTGTGTAAACTGTGCATCTGTGCGTTTCTGTGCTGGAACATTAGTTATCAGTTTCATTCCGCGCAGTTTAATGTGTGTATATTGTGCTTATTTAGGAACCTCTAGGGGTAGAAAAGTGTAATGGCAGATAAACTGATGATTAAGGGCTGTCGTCTCACTTATCATCGATCAGCACAGTTGCTGACCATGGTGTTCGCAACAAGGTGCGGACAGGCGACAGCGATTATGTGTACGGTAAAACTGTATAAAAGTACACAGTAGTCCCTCGTCTTTCGTGGGGGTTACGCTCCAAAACTTCCCGCGAAAGACGAAAATCTGCGATACACGGATGCCACTTCCGAATGTTTTTTTTTTAATATATTTTAAGCCCTAAATGATCCTCCCACACTCTTTAAACACTTTCTAGACACAATTAAACACATAAAGAAAACATTTGAGAGCATATAGTGAGGTGAATTTTGTGTAGAAACATCACATTTATAGCGAGTACAGTAATGTGCTGTATACTATACTAGCGTAGCCTGGACTTATATTTTAGGTACTGTATTTTTGTAGTACACTAGCCTAGCCTTTTTACTATACTGTATAATAGTCATTAACACCCACTTGCTACAGACTGGATTTCAAAACCACTACAGTTGTCAAAAAACAACAGATGGTACTGTACTGACATAAGGTTTTGCAGATGCCACGAAATACCGGGGAAATACGCAAAAAAAAATTTGATATATTCTAAATAAAAATCCGTGAACAGCCGGGGACACAACATATTGATTGTGATATAGCGGGGGACTACTGGATCAAAGGTAAGGATTGAACAGGATGATGCCTTGTTACATGTTTCTAAGAAGCACATGAAAACTTCTCATTGAAAAGTGTGGTTTATCACTTAATTTAGCTTCATTCATGAGTTTTTAAACGTACAGGAACATTTTAACAAGCAATTCCAGAAACGTTTCACCTTCTCCAATCAATTATAAAATGAGTAACGACTCGTGTCACATGCATTCACATTGCTCATGCTGCAATACGTTTTCTAAAAACAGCAGAGAAGAAGTCAACCATAACGAGGAATTTTCATGCGATTGCATGTTTTAGAAATGTAATTAGAATGCACATGTAGCCATAAATATATTTCATATTTATTTCATAGACAAACCACTATTAAATGGACCCAATAAACCACTGTTGTCTCTGACAGTGCAAGCAAACACATATAACTTCACGCGTCAATGGTCTCATGAATAAAGCCTAAGGACACATTCATATGAAACGTTCAGTGCAGATGAATCAAACTGTATGCTTTCGTTAACTGGTTCTCTTGATTTTCAGCCTTCAATGCAACAGTGAAGGAAAATAACCTCATTGTCAATGTTAAACCAATTTTTACATAATATTGAGTAATAATTATTAATTAATATTGATCGACAAATAATAATAAGCTTAATAAAATACTGATTGATAATTAATATAATGTAGGTACCATGCTTGGCTGGTTAGACACTGGTAAGAGTGTTGTTATGGTTACCGCAGCCTTTTTGTTTTTTTGGGAACAAATAGCACTTCAGTCAGGAAGTGTGGAAGCGCATTATGCAAAGAGCACAATTAGACTTTTCACCCTCAGTGACAACGTTATTATGTAGAGTCAAGGACTTTCAGGGTTTTTTTTTTTTAACAAATAAATTATTATGAATTATTACTTATCCAGATGTTAACACTGTTACCCACAACATTATGATATTTCACATGTACATGTTGTTAAATGATTTTTTTTTTAATAGTTAGCATTTCTAATTTAACCCTTTCGGTGCTGAAAAAATTTATATATTTTTTTACACTCTGCCCCCAGTGCTGAATATTTTGTGCGAAAATTCGGGTTGTTGCTTTGACTTTGCACCAGTAGAAACGGTTGAGGTGGTGTTATCTTCACATGATGCGGCAGAACGAGTGGAAGCTTGACGAGTTTTTCCCCTTGTAGACGGGCCTGCAGTTTCAGTTTCAAGATTCAAGAGTTTCACTCTCACTATCCATCTCCGCCTCGTCAAAATTATTGTCAGACATGTCAGATATATCATCCAGCACTAATTTCAGAACCTTCTCCTTGCTAAACTTTCCTTTCTGCGGCATTTTTACTGCATATCGTAATATAGCTTGTAAACAATGTGCTCCAGATGGTACTCTGAGACACAACAGTACCAGTATATTACTAAAAATTAGCTCAAGTGTCACCACCTAGCAAGTACAACTGAACTATTTCATTTTGTCGACGTGTATGCATGGCCGTAGCACCAGACCCCTAAATGTCGACTTTAGTCGACTCCCGTACCGAAAGGGTTAAACCTAAAAAAAAAAACAAATCAGCTTGGGGGACACTTTACACATCGATCAGAGCTGCAAATACGATCTAATAATCTAGCCTGGGATTTAGTACCTGGGCAACCAGAGCTTTTCGACTGTCTCTTTTCACAGCCATGGCAAAATCCAGCCATGTCCAAGTGTTGTTGTGATACTCTAAACAGGGCAGCACCAGGTTCAGATCCTTCCAGTCAACGCTGCTCTTTTCCCCCTGCACAGGTACAAAGCAGAATACCATTGGGAGGTGTTTATTCATCATAACAACCTGCAGCGAAAACACAACTCTGGGGTTCAGCGCAACACTCACCTTGTAGCTGACGCAAAGGGGAACCTGAGGGATTTTTATGTAGATGAACGAGTTGTTCATCGCGGCTCTCTCTTTCATTTTGTCAATGTCGTCTATAGGATGCTGGACAGAAATCAAGCAGCACAGTTTTAGCCGTCCTGCTTTTGCTTAAGAGACTTGTGCAAGGAAAGAGTTACTGCATATTTCAATCCAGTTGTGAAGGTCTTCAAAGCCTTTTTTTAACTAAAAGTTTAAAAAGACAATCAAATCTAAAAAGACGCTGAAATAGCCACAGGAAACGGGAGGCTGCTCAGCAGACAGGTGACAGTCATGTAAACTTGCCTCAATTTACCAGATGCATTAATGATGATGTGAAATGGCAAAATGTGACCTTACGGTACCTCTGGTGGTTTACGGAATGACCTCCGGACCCCTGATGTGCGATTCATCCCCTGCGTGACTCCTTTACTAGGGCCCAGGGCCCCTATAGAGTCTTCAGATAGCTGCCTTGGTTTTACAACTCCTGCATTGTGAGAGAGAGAAGAAAGATTTGAGAAACTCTTATTGTGCACACATCAGGATGACCCTGTAGCACGAGTACTTCCACTCAATGTCAATGAGTTGAGTTTTGAGTTTTTAATAGCTAGGCCTGAGCTATCAGTGTGGCCTTGGGCGCAGCCAATATTCCCAGAGCGCTGAAGAGCTAGAACTAATATTGACCGACAGGCAGAGAGGTAGGGATATCAGCGTGTCAGGGCTCCACATAGAAGAGGGGGAAATAAAAGTCAAAGTCAATTTAAATAGAGCAGCTCAAACCTGTGGTGACCATTCGTAACTTATCCTCCTCATCTCCAACTTCCTCCTCCTCCACATTTCTTCCAGGGAAGAAAAATCCCATCATTCTCTTAAAGAAGTGGTACATCAGCTGGATGGTAAGCGGGACCACATTGACCTGGTCATTAAAACAGGTTTTAACATGGCACAAAGCAAATATTAACAGGATATTTTGCACTTCATATCATTCAAGCACTTTCAGTGCTAACGTAGGTAAAATTTTATCCAAATGACCTCAAAATGCTCTTTGACAGAAATCCCGCCCACAGGAGGACGCACTTTGCTGAAGATCCGGAGGGCAAGCTGTCGTCCTGACTGGCAGGGGCTCTGGGGACGCAACACCACCTACAGCGCAAAACAACAGTGCAAAGAACCATAGCATGGATCATATGTTGACAGCACACGCATGCTAAAATTAGTACAGTGAACCCCCGCCTATCGTGGGGGTTACGTTCCGGCGCCCCCCGCGAAAAGTGAAATATATATTAAGGCTTTATAAACCCTTCTCACTCTCTTATTAACCTTTTCCACAGTCTTATAAACACGTCCTATGTTCTTAAACACTTTCTACACTCTTAAATATACGTAATTTTAACAACATATAACATTCTACATGTGTACTTACTGCCAGTGAGGTCATTTCCTGTTTACTATTTGAAGCGGAAGTGGCAATAACCCGTCACTGTGTATTCATCCGCTGATGAAATACAGTGCATACTGTTTTATTTTGATTTAAATGTTCTTTTAATGTTTGAATTAACATTTTTTTAAAATTATATTTTATATATTTTATATTCCAGAGTCCCGCAAAAGCCAAAAAATCGCGCGAATCAAAATTTGAAAATCCGCGATGCACTGAACCCAATATAGGTGAACCGCGATGTTGCGGGGGTTCACTGTATGCTTCTATTTCTGGATCCATTATCTTCTTTTTTTTTTTAAAAAACCAAACTGTGGTAAACATGGTATCAATGCTAAATAAACTTGTAGAGCAGTGGCAGATGAGTATACAGGAAAAACAAACAAAAAAAATGATCACAGATGAAAATGTAGGACTAAAATCAAGCAAATAATGCCAAAACAAAACAGGAAATTCCTGCAAGATTTTTTGATCACAGAGCAGATGCCATGTACACCAAAGGTTTGTGGACACCTGACCATCACACACACATCTGCATTTTTTAAAATCCCAATCCAGATTTGTTCCTCCTCCTTTGCTGTTATAATAACCTCCAAGCTTATGGGAAGACTTTCCACTAGATTTTGGAGCATGACTGTGGGGATTTGCGCTCAATCAGCTCCAACAGCATTAGTGAGGTCAGGCACTGATGTAAGGGGTGGAGGTTTGGTGCACAGTCAGAGATCTAGTTCATCCCAAAGGTGTTCAGTGGGGTTGAGGTCAGGGCTTCGTGCAGGACACTCGAGTTCTTCCACTCAAACCTTGGCGTGACATGTCTTCATGGAGTTCACTTTGTGCACGGGGCATCGTCATGACCCTCTTAGGTCCTCTCAGTGAAGGGAAATCGTAATGCTACAGAATACAAAGATACCATTTAGACTGTTGTGTGCTTCCAACTTTGTGGCGACAGTTTGGGGAAGAACCACATATGGGTGTGATGGCCAGGTGACCACAAACCTTTGGCCATATAGTGCATGTTCTACAACTGAAATGGAAAAGACGACTGGCAAACATTCTCAATACCATACGTACCCTCACATGCTGCACAAGAGAGACCAAGTAGAAAGGTTATGAGACTCAGAACATAGCACCAATAATCTGAGCCAACAATAAGAGCTATTGAGACGTTTTAAATAAACTTTGTCTTGGTAGTGACCAAACTAAGAAAAGTCTCTCATTCACAGACACACAACTAGTCTAGTTTTTCGTGTCCAAAAGCTTCATTGGAAAGAAATCATGTGATTTCATGTCTGAACGAATGCATACTGCAGTACCTTGTAAGCAGCATTGGGAAGCAGGTTATTCATCGTGAACCAGCCGAGTTCCAGGAGATGCTCTGCTGTGTCATCAGATTTGTTCAGCTGCAGGAAAAGCAGAAATAAATTAAACCTTCTTTCTCTTCACTATGAAACATTTTTATACCTCATATCAAAGGACAAAACACATTTTTGAACTTGCAGTGGTGGCCGAATATGCAAGCACATTAGCACGATTGTCGATGACAAATCAAAGCAAAATTAATATTTATGGTTTGCTTGCTATTTAGTGTGATTTCCACTCACACTGCATATAATTAAACAAACCTGCCCAAGACTCATCCAATGCACATAAATACAGCAGAAAAATGTGAACAAAACTTTTTCCAAGTCTGCGCAGAAAGAGCATTGGGAACACCGCGCCGCTGCTAAATACACCATTAGATATTTGTATAAACTAACTGTATATATAACTAACTGTAGTAAACTAACTGTATATATATATAACTAAATGTATATACAGAATGGGTTTAGAAAATTTGACCAAAAATTTGTCCAAACATTAGATTTAAGTGGGGATGTTGAATTATACCAGGAAAACACAATCAATTCCATTCTGCGATCAGATGGCGACTGTCTTTGATGCATCTGCTCCACCATCATCTAAGCAGACAAGCCCAAGTACACACTTTTGCATTAATCAGTAATTATTTCCCACTGATACCAGCACAGGTGGCGTAGACAGGAAGTAAGTCGTGTGAAGAGATGAAGATGAGGCTCCGGTGACTTTAACTCAGACTGATATGGATAATGCTGACAATTAAAATGAGAAATAATTTCCTATTGCAAACTTAGAAGTCTTTTCAGTTTGGAAGTATTGTGGTCATTGTAAGGGTGCTTTCACATATTCAACCTTTAGTCCGTTTAAATTGTGTTACTCTTTGAGAAGACTCAGGTGCAGACCAAAACTACCAGTCAGAGAGCATCTGAGCAAGGTGGTCTCAGTTTGGTTCGAATTAAATCCTAATGCGGTTTAACTAGAGTGAGAAAGTGATTCGGCCCAACTGGAGGGTGAATCAACCTTGTTGTGTGTTTTGGGTTGAGAGTAACAATTGTCTGTAGATACCAAGCTTACCTTGCTGTACATGAACCTCTGCAGCTCGAGCTCAGCGATGCCCAGCTGGCCATCCTCCTCTGTGAGACACCAGCGTGCCTGAGCAAAATAAATTTCGGTACGACGCACTACACTCACGTCTTCTGGAGGTTTCCGTAGTTCCAGCTTATTTGCCCGCTGCAGCTGGAAGTCCTTAAAACATCTGGAAAGAGAGTGTGGATTTATGTCAACTTTCTAATACAACCACCCAACTACACAAATGCGGTACTTAAAGAATTCTTTTGTATTTGCTATACACTGAAGACATTTATGTTCGAGATCAAAAGATGAATATAAGACGATAATTCGGCTTTCGTTTCCTGATATTTACATCTAAAGCTGTTAAACAACTTAGAACATGGTTCCTTTTATTTATTTCAACCCACTGATTATTAAATGAATGAAAAATATTGGGACATGTTACTGACAGGTATTTCTTGTTGTCCAGGGGTGCCCTGATAGAGTAAAGATTTAAAATAATTAATAGCGCTGAACATCTACTCTTGCTTTGAGCCATGGCTTGGGATGTGAAGACTGCATTTGCTGCTAAAAAGAACAAATGAAAATAAACCAACATGAAGACCACAGAGCTGTCTATGGGAGAAACGTAAGCCATTCTGAGGCTGAGAAGGAATAAAAGCAGAAAATCTGATCTATTGTCTCATATTCATATCTTTTTATCTATTGTATATTTTATCTATTGTCTTAAACCCCAAACGTCTTCATGATATAGCAAATCAAAAGAATAAGCCTTGTCATTAAAATACTTTTGGAGGGGGCTATAGGTTAGTCTCTTAAATTATCAGTTTATTGTCAGAAAATTAGTCTCTAGGAGAATAATATTTTTTCCCCCCAGTACTCATGTTGTTCAGGATGAACCCATGCACACCCACCTGATGAGGATGTTGAGCTCCTCACTTTTCATTTGTAGGTCAGTCTTCTCCTGATTGAGCTGGTTCTGCAGGCGCAGGTTGATATCTGACAGTTCATCTCCTCTTAGTTCCTCAGGTTGGGACTGCAGGAGTCCACGCAAAGTGCGAAAATGTTAACATACAGAGGAAAAAAAAGCCCTTAAAGCATTACGACAATATTACCTGAACGTGTAAAACTGCTTTTAAAACAGGGTAGTTTTTCTACACTGCTATTATACAATTATACACATATAATGTGCCATTTCAAAAACTGAAAACATGTGTGGTTTTCATGGCAGGACAATGTCATAACATTTAACTTTACCACCAACATATACAGTACTCTACCCATGAATAGTCCAGATAAATCAGTGACTCTGAAACAGCTAAACCAATCAATCATCACTGAAAATACGATACAGGGCCAATCTGGGTAACACTGCGCTAGAGCCACCAAAATACACAAATCACCTGAAGGGCTAGCAGATTTTAGACACTGACCCTTATGTTGGAGTAGATCTGCTTCTCGAGTCGCCGGATCTGGGCAACATGCTGGCGAACGGCCTCCTGCAGGTGCAGAATGCTGCTGCGCTGCTCCTCAGGATTGCTGGAGATCTCCAGCTGGAAGCGCACCCGCTGCTTCTTCTCACTGTGCTCCTGTGACAAAAAAAAGTGCATTTCAGAAAGTCTATTTCTTGAAACCCAGCAGCCTTTCAGAGTACTTGCAAAAATGTACAACCTTGCGCCTGGGTTCCACATGTAGCAGGAGGTTGTTGACTATGTCCAGAATCATGGCATACTGCACTGGGTTGGTGGAGATCTCCAGGTCATTATGAATAAGGGTGAAGGTGTCGACTGCACCTGACATGAAAGAATAGGAATGGAAGCCTGATTTAAGTCCTCCCACAATTTAAGTTATAATATGCAGTGCAATTTTAAGAACATTAGTTGGACCTACCAGCCTGCTTCTTGAGCAGATCCTCTTTTTCATGGCGGTCACGTATTTCTGGAGGTTTGATCTGTGTAGCCAGCTCTGGGTCAATATCGTGACTGTAGCCGATGTAGTACATGCGGCAGCTGCAACGTGAGATTATGCGCTGGACCTGCTGGGTCTCTTGCATGTGTGACGGCTGGTTCCAATCTAATGCACAGAGAAAATATCCACACACTTTCTCACTGTCCAGGGCAAACAAAATTAACAAGATTCAAATGAACAAACTGCTGTCTAACACAGCTCCTTGTATCTGTGCTGGAACGACAGAAGTTACTGTCATGAAACTGAACTGGATGTTGCTCAATTAAAACAAATACAAAAAGTATGCTTATAATGCCATTAGTTAACTGCTTTTTCCATTCAGGCGTTTGGCAAACTTCGTTTTCACTTCGCATTATTTCACTTTAAGTTAGTCATCATCACATACACTGTATTGGCAAAAGTTTGTGAACACTTGACCATCACACCCATGTGTGCTTGTTGAGCATCCCATCATAGATTTTAGTCCCCCTTTGCTGTAATAATAACCTCCATTTCCTGGAAAGGTTTTCCACGAGATTTGTACTCATTTATCTAGAAGAGCATTAGTGAGCTCAGACTGATGTCTGGGAAGAAGGACCGGGGTGCAGCCCAAATGTATTCATTGTGGTTGAGGTCAGGGTTCCTTGTAGGCCACACAAGTTCTTCTACTCCCATCTTGGAGAACCATGTCTCTATGGAACAGGTTTGGGCCCATTAGTTCCAGTGAAGGGAAACTAATGCGTCAGCATAAAAAAACATTCTAGACAATTGTGTGCTTCAAACCTTGTGGCAACAATTTTGGAAAGGCTCTCACATGAGCGTGAAGGTCAGGAGTCCACAAACGTTTAGTCACTTAAGATTGCATGCAGGGGTCCCCAACCTTTTTTGCGCCACGGACTGGTTTAATGTCAGACAATATTTTCAGGGGGGGGTAGAATGTTGCGATGGAGGAAAGCAGCACGGTCCGGTACCAAAAGACCCACGGACCGGTACCGCTCCGCAGCCCGGTGGTTGGGGACCCATGGTCTAATGGACTCAAAGGACCCTACAGTGCAAGATCAGCAGTGTACCTGTAGTGGTGCTAACCATGCCGCCCACAGCCTGCCCGCTCTCCATCAGCTCCTGCACAGAGTCCAGGGTCCGTTGCCGGTGCTCCTCAATGTTTTTCACCTGCACGTTCACAAACAGGACACATCTCCATTTAATTCAAATGCTGTCTGTATTATGTGTATTAACTGAAGACCCACCTCTTCAGGCTGCACCTCTCCCCTGTGTAATCCCATTGTAACCCAGGCTTTATTCTGTCTAGCCTGGTCATGATGTATTCAGGTTAGCTACTAGGGTTTTGTTCTCCTTTAAGTTAGATCTGTGGTATGTATTTACATCTGCACTCACTTATGGTTATCTCCGTGTTCACTGCTGTTAGCCGACTGGTTCTTCTACAGCAGTGGTTCTTAAATTTTTTTGGGCGCGACCCAAATTCAGGTCCGGTGGGTATGTCGCGACCCAACCCCCCTGCGGTGAAATATTGCAACTGGGGTGGGTGGGGTGGTTACATTTTTCTCTAAGAAAAAAGATTTTTTTTTTTTAGTCATGCCCTCGCGACCCATACTTTAAGAGCCCCTGTTCTACAGAATACTACACTAGGTGTTATTCTGGCACTTATTCACCTGGCATGTGAACTTTTTGCCTAGAAGTTCTACTATTCTTGTACCTGACGTTTGCACTTGTTGTACGTCGCTCTGGAAAAGATCGTCTGTTAAATGCCTGTAATGTATTGTAATGTGCTAAAATCTGTAGCCAGGATTCAGCTCCTTTCACTGAATTCCCAGGACAGCTGATGTGACAATCGACCTGGACGAGACTTTATCGAGAATGGCTCGTATGAACAAAAATCGATATGCTACACATTAAGTGTCACTTTGAAATCTCTCTTACACATGTAGAGGCATTTAAATGACCTCACCTCGAGCCACAGTTGCCCATCCTCCTGTTCTGAAGGATTGGGCTCCATGGTGGCAAAATACTGCATACAGTCCAGAGAACAGGCCCAAGAGGTCTTCTGCTTCAGTGTATCACTGTACCAAGCGGGAAGATGCTCACACTGCAGCAGCTGAGCCTTTGCAGCCGAAACGAGCACACACCCTGTCGTCTCAGTGCCTCGCAGCATCATCTAAACATAAACAAACAGAAAGCGCAATATAAGATACGATTCAGATATAATCCAAATAAGATGGAGGTGGTTTCCAAAAATAAGAAGACTTGTCCTCTACCTGACAGTTGACAAGCTCAATGCACCAGTTGTGGTTGTACACGTCGTCTGTTTGGCATGCGGCGATTCCGCTTAGCTGCTCGCTCACTCCAGCATCCTCTTCAGAAAACACCACAAACTTATCTGTCTCCTCGATCAGCTTCTGCAGCATAGATGTGCCTAGAAACCACAATCAAACAGCCATAATTTCAGCTTTCATATTTCTATAATACATTCAGTTTAAATAAAAAAAAAACAACAAACGAACAAAAAAAAACAAAAAACAAACTGTGCACCTTCATTCTGGCTCTTCTCTGTGCGATTGGCAATCGGGACAACAGGGGTAGAAAGAGCAGTGTTAGGGGTGTAAGTGGACATGGACCGTTTAAGCTTCTTATCTTGAAGTTGTGTATCGATCCTCAGGCCCTTCAGTGCCTCTGTGGACAGGTTCCTCTTCAGCACGGCTGCCTTCTTGTAACCATCGTACAGACCGAAGGCGATGTTCCTGTTGGTGGCAGTCCATGAGGCACGCAGGTCCACCAAACACAGCTTGTGCGTGTAGGAGGCATTGCACTCGTCCTTTGAACTGACCTCCTGTCAGAGACAAAAGTGACGACACCATGATTCTTCAAAATGATATTTCGTTCTACTATTAGTTATAAACTAATGGGCTATATGCACAGAGGGGTGCTGAGGTAGCTCCGGTAAAATTTCAGCCAGCTCAGACATTTCCGATTCCGTTTTGTTTGCTGCGTTTAGCTTGTATTTTCAGCGTTACCACCACCATATCTCTTAACAAAACGTTTAAATTTCAGCGAACCGATAGCACAATACAACCCCTGGCAAAAAATATGGAATCACTACTCTTGGAGGATGTTCAGTCAGTTGTAGTCTTTGTAGTCCAAAAAACAAAATCATAGAGATGATACAAAACCATTTTACCTAACAGCTGAACATTCTGGCTTTGTAAAACATACCTCCAAAAAATAAAAATGACATTGTTGCAATTAATGGCACATCTTTTTTCCAGATCAAGTAGAGGAAAAAATTATGGAATCACTCAAT
>JAQLOM010000003.1:13034206-13046967 GCA_030068315.1 Chrysichthys thysi
AGAGCAGATGCACGCTGGTGCAATAAGATGTACGTTTTACGTCCAATGGATGCAGTCCCGGCGCCAGACTGTTGTGCACCATTAAAAAGTTGATTTTTTTTTGGGGGGGGTAACATTTTTAATCGACTAATCGCAAAAAATAATCGGTGACTAGTTGACTATCAAAATAATCATTTGTGGCAGCCCTAGTATTGGTGCAACCCTAGTTTCAGCCATAGATGGGCAAAGAAGACAGTCAGCGGTGAAAATCGGAGAAAAAACGGCAACGAGCAAAGAATCGGCTCTTCTTGGTGAAGACTCGTAGATGACGAGATGTCAATGATAAATTGTGAAGGCTGTTGTGAATCTCTGTTCTGGTTTTCAGGAACCTGGTGAGCATCGCCCACTCCAGGGCCTTTCGGGAGAAAGAGGGCAAAGTGTTGCTGGAGGGAAAGCGTCTGATCTGCGACGCCTTGGCAGCCGGGGCGTCTCCTCAGGTGCTGTTCTTCAGCAGAGTAGAGCGCCTGCGAGAGCTTCCTCTGGACAAGCTGGGCCAGGCCTCTCTGGTCAAGGTCAAATTTGAGGACATCAGAATGTGGTCAGATCTGGTCACTCCTCAGGGGGTTATCGGTGAGCAGCTGCATAATGTTGGAGTTTGTCTTGTAGAGTCTTTGGCGTCTTGTCCTGGTTTCAGGGGCGGGGTTTAAAGTGCATCGGATCATCCGCTAAAGTCTTGGCGTCCCCGTAAATAAACCCTGAAGCTTACACGGCGTGTTCTTTTATACTGCAGTGCTGAACCGAATTCTCGTAGCGGGGTCAGTTTTGTAGCAGAAGCTCTGAGAGTTGTTCAGGCGGTATTTCAACTCGCAGGTTTAATGCATTCGAATCCGTCGCCTAATGTTTCCACTGAAGCAGCAGAGAGGGACGTGCAAGACAGACACTCCAAAATAAACTAAGGCCGATAATAATAGATTAACACGCAGAAACGTGTCATTGTTGATATGGTGAAAGTGATGGGCTGCGTTCTAGTATTAATACTTTCATGAGTACACTTACATGTAGTATAGTGTCCGCACTTACTAAGTGAGCAGATTTCAGTAGGTAAGTGTTGTTCCAAATCGCTTACTCCATCATGGTGCACTTACCGGAAATTACGATCACGACTGCCGCCGTGGCTCGTCATCCCGGCAAAAATCATCCCTAACTTTGAACAGCAAACAGATTTTTAACCCTTCACAGATTTCTAGCTTGCAAAATGAAACCGCTAACGCAGGCTGTGTGGAAAATCCGTCCCGGCAGCCATTTTTCTTTTATTTTTCAAGCCGAGTCGGGTCCGCCTCTTCCGTAGCTAAGATGGCGGCCGTTCAGAGCGAAAAGTGTACGTTGGAGGGCCGTTATGAGGGCACTATCCGGGTCCTTTCAGGACACTTATTTTCGCTGCAGTTGTAATGGGAACGCCCTAAGTACTCAAACTAAGCATAGTAAGTACAGAAAGTATGGATATTGGAACGCAGCCAAGGAGTCTCCACGGGCACTTTGGGAGTGAGATTTCCTCCTAGGGAGAATCATCACAATAGAGGAAGTTGCACATTCTAGGTAACATGATGACCTGGGTTTTTGTTTTGTTTGTTCATCTGTAAAGGAACAACTGCTTAGAACTCGTATAATTATAACTATTCGTGTGAACATGAACTAACTTTGGGGGACCGTGGTGTGGTGGTTAGCACTGTCGCCTCACAGCAAGAAGGTCCTGCGTTCGATCCCTGGGATCGACCTGGGTGCCTTTCTGTGTGGAGTTTGCATGTTCTCCCCATGTCCATGTGGGTTTCCTCAGGGTACTCCGGTTTCCTCCTGCAGGCCAAAGACATGCACAGAGGGGATTAGGCTAATTGGCTGCTCTAAACTGGCCGTAGGTGTGAATGTGAGTGTGATGTCAGTGGGATGTCTGTCTGTGTGTCGCCCTGCGCTGGATAAATGACCTGCCCAGGGTGTGTCCCGCCTCTCACCCAAAGTCAGCTGGGATTGGCTCCAGCTTCCCCCACGACCTTGAACAGGATTAAGCGGCAGAAGATGAGTGAGTGATGAACTACCTTTTTGCACTGCTGTTCCACAGCATTAAATGTAACTATAAATCTTTGAAAAAAAATGTAGTCTTGTATATGACTTGACGTATGAATGAACTTAAACCTTATAATCGGAGGCAAACGTCTGAGAGTTTAGTTTAATTTAAGTTAGTTCTAATGGCACTATCTGGTGTCACCCAGATGAGGATGGGTTCCCTTTCGAGACTGGTTCCTGTCCAGGTTTCTTCCTCTCGTCGTCTCGGGGAGTTTTTCCTCGCCACCATCGCAACAGGGATATACGAGTGTGTATATATGTACACTTCTAGATTTTTTTTAGTTTATAGATTACTAAGCTTTTCTTTGGACCTTATCTACTGTGAAGCTGCTTTGCCAATGTCCATTGTTAAAAGAAGGATCCAAAAATAAAACTGAATTGAATTGAGAGGAATAAAACCCTTCAGGGCGTGACCTTTTTGAAAAGGTAATCAGCACTGGGTGACAAGTTACTCCTCGTTGCATCAGGCTGCATCACCCCGCCCAGGCGATGATTATTTTCCCAGAACAGCAGCACACCTCATGTTTTAGTCCTGACATCATCATGAGCTGTGGTGACTGAACAAAAAAAGAAAAACAGACACACAGTACAGGACGTTCCCTTTCCAGCCTTAGGGCTTCCAAATAACATTAAACTCAGTTAGGATTACCTATTAAAGTATTTGATATACAGCTAATTATTAGTTGGAGTCCTTTCCAATCAGTGTCACTTATAAAACTTCTTTAATGTCTTCGTATCTTATGAATCACAGTGAGCGCTGTTTCAAAAGAATAATAATAATAATAATAAGAAGAAGAAAAAGAAATAAGGCACTCGCACTCCCCTGAGTCTGAAATGACTTCCTGTTGAGTATCGACTCACTACCTGGGGTGTGGCATACCGACACGCTATAATCCAGGTACGTCACGGGCCTGAACCCCATTTCAGACTGCGTGTAATGTAACACAACGATTCCCAAGCACCGTGCCGTGAGAGATCATCAGGTGTACCACGGAAAATGATCGTAAATGTCTCCTAATCAGTCTGAAAATTATTATTTATGTACTGCAAATAATTAGTCTCCGTTCATCTAAGCGACAGTGACAGGCAGAACAATTAAATACTCTTCCACTAGGTGGCAGCTGATTACGACGAATTAATCTGTGTATCCACCAGTTACATATACTTTTTGCGACATTTTTGTTTGGCGGTGCGCCGTCGTATTTTTCTAACATAAAATCTGTGCCCTGGCTCCAAAAAGACTGGGAAACACTGATGCTCGACGTGTGTGTTTACGTCTCCGCCACTAGATGGTGAAGGACTCGTGTTTTCGGGGTCTCTGCCTGTCCATCACACTGCAAATATCGTTAACTTTCTACGCCAAGAACGAGTGGTTGAACGTTTGTAGGAGTTGTATAAGTGTCACTGCATGCAGCTGGTGAAGTGATCAAATGTTGGAACGAATTCAAACTGGGACAAGGTCACTGCAAGGTCGGATGTCTGAAATGGGTTTTCTGTTCTAGCGTGCTTCCTGTTTGAAGTATATTTTAGTATTTGAGGCGTACGCGGTACCAACAAGAAGGACGGGAGTTGTTGGTGAGGGCAGCATCGCTGGCTTTTCTGTTGGAGTATCATCATGCAAATTAAGACAAAAAAAAAAAAAAAAGGTTTGCCATAGATCCCATTTGTGTATTCAAACCCAGTTTGTGTGCATTGAAGCATCCGGGAAGGTTTAGCAGACTAGGTTTGACTGCCTTAAGAAAAACATGTTACATTGGTGCAGCCAGTCTGTTTTTTTTTTTTTTTTATATATATATATATATATATATATATTGACTGTTTCTGCCTTTCATCTTCCTTCACCCTTTTCATCTTTTTTTTGTAGCCATATTCTCAAAGCCAGATGAATCTCGACTCGCGTTTCCTACAGATCTTCGTCTCCAGCGCGTGCCGCTGGTCCTGATCTGTGATAACGTGCGAGACCCGGGGAGCCTGGGCACCATCTTGCGCTGTGCCGCTGCAGCCGGCTGCGAGCGCGTCCTCCTCACTCAAGGTCCCACAGCATCACGTGGAACGTTTAAAGACTTTTAGGAGTTAACTGTTTCATGAGACCTAACTGTTGTCCCTATCCTCACAGGCTGCGTGGATCCATGGGAGCCAAAGGTTCTGCGTGCCGCAATGGGAGCCCATTTCCGTCTTCCCATGTTCTCCGGTTTGAACTGGGACTCCGTGTGCGAGCACTTACCGAAACCGGTGACCGTCCACGTTGCAGAAGACGCAAGCGGGAACACAAGGAGCAGTGTCAGAGGGGTTCAAAAGCCTGGAACGGATCGTGATGATGCCGCCTTGGAGGAGTACACCGAGTCGGACTCGGACGAATCCGATGATGAAGTGTCTCTTCCGTGCATGGAGCAGAAGGTGTATCATGAGGATTGGGCACAGAAAAACACCGCTCTAGTGATTAGTGGTGAGACGCATGGACCGAGCGAGGAGGCTGTCCGGCTGGCAGAGGAAACAGATGGTCGTAAACTCTTTGTTCCCATGGCTCCAGGAGTCGAGTGTCTGAATTCAGCCATGATGGCCAGTATCCTGCTGTTTGAGGGGCGGAGACAGTTGCTGAAACTTGTGCAGAATCCAAGAAGAGCAAAATCCATCATGCAGTGACGTGTAATTCTCTAATACGGCTCAGGATTAAAAGTTTTGTCGGACATATCTGTGAATATTTTTTCCATTCATTCTTCTTGAATAAGCACTTTATCCTCAAGCAAGGCCCGTAAGCCGCTCTGCTCCAGGGGCGCTGTAGCGTGGTTGATCCTGCGCTCTGACCCCAACCTCCTAAAACCCAGGGTATATGTGAAGAAAAGAGTTTCACTGGGTTGTAATGTATATCTGACAAATAGAGTCGTCGTCTTCTTCATATAGGTTTTGGGATACTGATTGGACACTTGTGAGTTTGTAAAATCCCAGCACCACCAAGCAGTTGCGTCCCTGAGCAAACTTGTTCAGTGGCTCGTTTTTACGGTCACTTTTGGCATCTGGGGGTACATACAAACTCTCACTGACTTTCAGTAAGCACTTCATCCAGGTTTATCCACAGTGGATCCAGAGCATATCCTAAAAACCTTAAATGTGAGGGGCACACACACACAAATACTCCTTCACACTCGGGGCAATTTGCATAGCTAATCCACCAACAGGCATGTTTTTGCGAGGTAGGAGAAGAACCCATACTGATATGGGGAGAACCTGGGAAACCCCTTCTGTGCTTCTATGCCACCCCTACATTGGATACACTTTTAAACAATACAGGTGCTCCCTTAGTTACGATGGCCCGACTTGAGATTTTATGACGACGATTGCGATGCGCAGAAAATTGTCAAATATTTAGAAAATACAGGTAGTCCTCAAGTTACGATGCAGATGCGTTCGGCCACACCCATCGCAAGTCGAACAACTGTGTTGAACCACTTAGCCTATCTTGGGGGTATCATCCTAGCTTATGTAACCAGGCTGAAGTTATAGGTTTATTTGTTTTTCCTGTTTGTTTGAAACTTGTTGATTAGTTAAATGGGACTGTGGTCTGAACACAAATATTTTAAGAAAAAAGTACAATTAAGAAGTGTGTGTATTGTGGGTACTGTCGCTTTAAGACTGCCGTCTTTATGCCGTTGTTTACTTCCTGAATGAGGAAGAGGGGAGTGTTTAATGCTGCTCACGCTGAAAATGAATTGTAAAGTTTTAATATGGTAAAGTGAGTGATTGTGTAGTCCTGTTGTGGTGTTTTAGTTTTAAAGAATATGTAGTTATGTTATCAGTTGTTTTAATATTTATTTTGTAGAGTTTTTTGGTATGCTCCATGGGGCTTCGAGGTCTTTATGTGCTCTGTTTTGCTAACAGGGAGACCAGTATTTTATGTTGTGGAGCAAGTTAACATTTAAGCGAGATTTCATTTAAATCACATTTCTGTCAAAAGAGAGAGTTGGTCAGAGAGGTCCACACCTGATGTATGCAGCTGCACTGTCTCTGAGCTCCGTCCAGCCGTGGCACCACGCTACACAAATACTGAGCAATGGCTACAAACAGCCACCGCTGAAGCTGTTCTGTTATTAATCACAAAAAACAAAACAAAACGGGCATCGTCCTCGTACTTCCCGGTGTCCGCCATGTACTTCTGGGTCCGGTTACATCATACGCTGTTACGCTGGCCTGGCAGCGATGCCCGTGAATTTGAAATATTTTCTAAATATTTTACAATTTACAAGCAGATCACAATCCTGAGGACTACCTGTATATGTTTTAAAAAGTTCACATACTGAGTGTATAACATTAACAGTCAGGTTTTTTGGGTTTTTTTTTTTTTTATAAATAATTTCTGCTTTTCCCATGTCTAGGAAAGTACACTTATGTCCATTGTAAATGTACAAGAGTAAAAATAAATTTCCTTCCTGAAATTGAGGATTGCGTTCAAGATGAGACAAGACACAGAACTGAGACAGTCAATTTTAATGGCCAGGGCTCAGCAGAAACACAATGAAGGAGAGACAGAAGCTGTACACTAACTAATGAATAGCCTACATTTAGTGTGAAAACTTGCTAATGCTATTCTGCGCCTTTAAAATTGGACTTTAATTATCATCATTATTATTATTATTAAACTGGACCTTCACAGAAAATCCACTGAAATGTAACTGACATGGGGGGAAAAGTGTTACATCGAATATCAAGCACTTTGAGGAAAAAGTTTTCAGGATCGTGAACAGCCGACTGCATAAAACTGCTTTAGCAAACGAACAGACGTGGTGAACATTAAAAAAAAAAAAAAAAACAGGAGAGATCAGGTCCAAAAGAAAGTGTATAATCAGCACCCATAAGCACAGAAGTGCAGCCTGGTCCTGAAGCGCATTTGCTCACCAGGATTCTCTTACTGAAAGCAGGGTGTGGAAATAAAACCCATGTCTTATTCATTTTTAATCAAATAAAATGAGAAACCTTTAAAATCCAAGTGAACTGCAGCTGTAGAGTTTCATCTACATTCTGAGATCTGACATGTACTGCCACAACAGGGGGGGAAAAAAAGAAATTTTACCATCCACGCTGTAAGTATGCAAGGCACCACAGGAGAGAAAGGAGGACTCTGCGGATGTGGGGTAGTGTTTGTTTTAAAAAAAAAAAAAAAAAGGAAAAAAGTCAGTACAAAGTGAAGCATCTCAGAGTCTCACATGAGGAGCGCAGGGAAGTGGAAGTCACGGGGCTGATGGGAGACGTGGTACTGTTCAACTTTTATATCGGCTCCGGTTTGAGCTTCTCGGCTAGAAAGTCACTGACAAACTGCTCCACCACGGCTGGCGTGATCTCCTCCACGTCTTTGACGTACTTGGCACGGGCCGACATGTCCAGGATGGTGAGCAACGGCGCCGCCTCAGGCAGGTTGGTGTAATCGCGCAGAGAGTCGCTCATGTCGTCCTGCGGGCAGATTAGACACGGTCAGCCAACCCATTACAATGGTGCACAATACGTCATCGTAAACCCTGACATTTTTAATAAACACCACATTAATTAGGAACATAAATTATAGGATCCAGGAAACTCAATAATAACTGTTTATAACCAATAGTTATAATCAAATCGGTACGGTAACACACTCCGTTCTCCAGGAGTCTGCACGCCCAGATCTCCAGTTTAAGGCTTTTATTTCTATTTAGAGATGTACTCCTTCATACTCTATACTTGTAGCCTCTTAACCATGTTGACCTCATGGTCAGGTCTACATTTGCACTGTTTTCCTTGCTCATTTCTGCAAAGCTACAGGTGCACTCAGACCTTTACATACACTCATCGTGGACATGGATGTCATTGCAGTATTGGGCTTGGAATGATTTTAGGAGCTGTTCTTATTCTGGGGAAGAATGACTGTACTAAATATGTCTTTAAAAAACCACCAAGGAATCAACACTGGGTCAGAACTTTATATACAGGGGTCAACAATGCAGGTAGTCCTCAAGGTACGATGGAGACGCGTTCCGCTACACCCATCGTAAGTGGAAAATATCGTATGTCGAATGTCATAGGCCACTGCTTAGCCTAGCCTAGCCTAGCCTAGCCAGGGGTCTTTTCCTGTAGGAGACATGCAGAGAGATTAGAAGTTTACACATTAACTCCGTGAGTTGTGGGGGAGAGTGAGGCATCACGCAAGGTGAGTGATGCATACATCCGGGCATCGTATGAACGTATCGTACGTCATACACCGTTACACCAGTGGTCCCCAACCTTTTTTGTACCAGGGACCAGTTTCATGTAGGGCAAGTTTTCCATGTACCGGGGGCGGGGGGGGCAAAAATTTTGTGAAAGTTAAATGCAGTGTAAAATAGCGCCGCTGGAACATTTAGTACTCACGTGGAAAAGGGCGGGGCTTCCTCCCCAGCAGCAGTAGCTTAAAGCGCTATGTTCTCTGAGTCACGTGCAGTAGTGCGACCTGAGTGGAATTTTTCAAAATAAGATACCCAGGAAACTAATGAAAATAAAATAACTAAAAAATTTCAGGAAGGTTATTTTTTTCCGGCCCGGTGGTTGGGGACCCCTGTGTTACACTAGCCTGTCAGCAAGACCTGCCCACGAATTTGAAATATTTTCTAAATATTTGAGAATTTTTAGCGCATCACAATAGTCATCGTAACTTAGAAAAATCGTAAGCCGGGCCATCGTAACTAGGGGAGCATCTGTACACATCAGCCAACTTAAAGTATCAATTCAGCGGGGCTGAAAGTTCCACAATGTCTTAACTTGCCAAGGCCTGTTCACATCCTGTTAGTGATCATGACTGACTGTAACTGTAGCTTCTCTGTGCACCACATAAATAGGGTTTGTTTGACAGGAACTGGTTAAGAGAAGATGTAGCAACTTTGCCAAAGTCTGGAAGAATACCCATCCTGTCACCCTTAACTCAGAGGATGTTGGTTCGGATGATGAGGAACAACCCAGGAACCATCAAGGCGCAGGTCTGGCATGAGCTGGAAGCTGCTGGAACAGTGTTCAGGCAAATGTGGTTTACATTACAATGGACTGAGAAGCTGCTGTCCAAGAAAGAAGCCCCTGCTCGAAGATCAACACCTTTCAGCTGGAATAAAGTTTGCAGCTGACCACACAGACAATCAAAAGGGGTAAAGTTTTACAGTCAAATGAGACAAAGTTGGAGATGTGTGGCCACAATGACTAGAGGAACACTATAGGAGATCTTAAACATGGTGGTGGTAGCATCGTGCTCTGGGGCTGTTTTGCTGCTGGTGGAACTGGTGCATTGCACAAAGTGAACGGAGTAATGAATAATGAACCTCGATCCATCAGAAACTTGGACACGGTTGGGTGTTCCAACAGGACGATGCCCCCACTCACACGTTAAAGCTGGCTGTGGAATGGACAAAGCAGGCTAACATTAAGCTTAAAATAAGTCCTGACCGCGAACCTGTCGAAAATCCATGGACTGCGCGTTAAAGTCCGGTCTGTGTCAGGAAACGTGCAAATTTAATTCTTAACTCTTATCAAGTGTGCCAAGAAGAGTCATCGAATGTCCAATCAATTCTGCCAGAAGCTTGCTGATGAGTGAAGGTGAGACTTGTTAACGCACATTATTTTGACCCTGGGCTGATTTCAGAAAACTCCAAATAAATCAAAACGTGCCCCGAAGTCTTGATGTTCTTCTTATAAATATGCTGGTTGTACATTTTTCCCAGGAAAAAAAAGAAGTCCCTGAAAGCCCGATATCACCACCATGATGACTGAATGTAAACTTCTGACCGCAAATGCATGATGGTTTTCCGACGCAGTTTTAATGCATGGAAATAGATTTTGTGCCGGATCCACCTGTAAAGTCTTCTGATTTCCAATAAAACTGAATGATGCCTCTTTCTTTGAAGCAACATTTAGGACTTTGATAAGCAACAATCAAAGGCGCCTTTGTGGCCAGAACTTTAAAAGCATGAAAGGCTCAGCAGTGCGGAGTCACACAGGGCTCAGTGTTATCTCTCATTAGATCCTGCATGGCAGTTAGGAGACGGTCTGCTTTCTTCTCTCTGCCCCCAGCAGGAGAAAACCGGAGGAGGTAAAAAAACATGGCTCCCCTCCGAGCGGGATCTAACAGCCTACGGGGCAGGGAAAAAAAAACGAAACAGAGATGCAAGACACTGGGTGCAAGCAGAGTGAGAGAGAGAGAGAGTGGGTGTGTGTCCTTCTCAAAGCGAGAGGTAGAGCCAAAGAGAAAAACCAACTCATTTAATATATTTTCATGCCTTTTTCCTTCCAATCCATGTCAACGTTCCTCTGTTTAATGCTAAACATACAGTGCTGTTATACTAAACTAAAGGGACAGCTTATCAAAACGCTGCAATACATACACACACTATGACCAAAAGTATATGGACAGCTCATCACCACGCTCATATATGCTTGCTGGAATCCCATTCCAGATTTCGTCCCCTTCTGTTACTGTGATGACCACCATTCTTCAGGGAAGGCGTTCCAGTAGATTTTGGAGTGTGGCTCGCTCCACAAACGCACTAGTGATGATGCAGCGTGAGGAGGTTTGCAGTACGGTCATTGTTCCAGTTCATCCCAGTGATGTTCAGAGGCGTTGAGGTCAGGACCCTCAAGTTCTTCCACTCCAACTTTGGCAAGCCATGTCTACATGGAGCTCACTTTGTGTACGGGGGATCGTCATGCTGGAACAGTGTTTGGGTCATGTGAAAATGTAATCCTACAGTATACAAAGACATTGTTGACATTTATGTGCTTCCAACATGGTGGCAACAGTTTGAGGAAGAGCCACGAAACCTAGAGTTTCAAGATCAGGTGTCCACATACTTTTGACCAAACAGTACACACAGCACATAAAGCCAATAATCCCAAAAGCGCCATTATCCGTGCACACTAGTTCGGAATGATAGTACAGATTTTCTCGCTTTCAGGAACAGAAACGTGCGAACATTCACAGAAGGCTCCGGTTTCCCCAATCACACACACAATCTCCTACGTGCTCGAACCCGACCGCTTTCATATCCCTCTCAGTTTAATCCCTCTTTCATGCTGAAAACGGTATATTTCCAACAGCCACTAGGTGGCGGTAAAATAAAAGCCTGATTATTATTTAAATAAATAAATAGATAAATAAAGAAATAAATCTCAGCTTGTCCATTCCAGCTCTGACTTCATTCCAGTGAACCCATGAGCTAGTCCACGTAGCAGTAAATGCATTAAACCGCACAATCAGATCTCGGGCCTCTGAAAGAACTACTTTACTGTTCTGCTACCTAAAAAGGACAAAAATGTGAGCAGCGGAGTTGGGGACATGATTTTATTTTATTTATTTATTTTTACTAAACTGCTTACAGATGGATCAGACACACTTTTGTTTAGACCGCAAGACAAAAGAGCAAATTCATTCGGTAATGCTCACAGATCTCTTGACATGGTTTTGTTACGACGACAACAGAAAGACCAGTGGAAAATAATACGGCCATGTAGCGGTGATGATTACACACATCCTGTAATCTGGCAGCAAGAGAAGAAACTGCATCAGGCAGGAGGGAAGCTATGATATTACTCAATCACTTCCTTTTCCAGTCCAGATGGAGGCTATTGTCCTCTTGGAGGCCGACACAAAAGCCCTGGAACCCACGGCACTGGGTTGCAAACAAAATCAAAGCGGAAAAATCTTCGACAAGCTCTGGTAAAGTCCGAGGAGATGCTCTAAAGCTGAGGCTTGGCACCCGCCTCCCTGACAGGAGGAGATTACATCTCGTAGCCTTTCTCGGCCGAGCCACGCGTCTTGTTTCTGCAAGGCTGCTGCGCACGTATAAACTGCTTTTCAGAAATATACAGCATGCACAAACACCCACACAGCCACACCGATCGTGTCGCAGCGATCTGCGCTTGCCTGCTGTCTCCGAACGAGATAAAGGTGCGTGCATTTTCTGGCTCATATCAGCTACACAATGTGGAGTTTCTTCTGCTTTCCAAACAATCTGATAAACCATGCACACCCGCCAGTGCTGATCAAGGCTGGCTTCAGTATACATACAGTATATACACACACATAGAGACGAGCGACTGATTAAAGGATAAACCCCACAGAAATCTGCTGGACCATCACGAGTCAGGAGAAGACACGTTGGGCGGCGCTTTCCGCCACTGGCATCAAAAAGCTGACTGAGGGAACATCTTTTGGCGTTCTTCCTGTAGTACAGTTCGTGACTCGTACAAGCTCTTCTGACTTTTGTGCTCGGATTATAACATGAGCTCTGACAGGGGCTCTCATTCAAACCATGATTTGATGGGAACGGTTTTGAAACGTTACTCAGAGCCGCTCATCAAAGGGACGCTGACATAATGCAGGTCTGACCTTCAACAGGACCGTTAACGTCGTCGTTATTGAATAATTATTGACCTGGTGATGCGATTTTACCATTTATTGTATGGCGTCTCTGGGGTCAGACTTGGATTTGGATTATTCTCCTGTTTTCTTATTCCTTACGTATACTGTAATAGGATGTGTGCATGTGTGAGATATATTTATATGTCTGATAAACAGGGGACCTATTTGTTCGTGACCCAAATCAGTTTTTCTCATTGAAATGAATGTAAATACAATGAATGTGTTTCAGCCTCAAAACATGTTTTTAAAGTGTATTATGGGT
>JAQLOM010000003.1:13072301-13084089 GCA_030068315.1 Chrysichthys thysi
ACTACCATTTCCACTTTCTTGGGACCCGTAATGAAGCTTATAGAGCAAAAATGCAGAGAAACACAACGAGAAAATGCGTTGAACACGTTCACACCATGAATACTTGACCAGAACTAAATGTTTGCGCCACGAAGCATGGGTGGGCGCCTGTACGTCGGTCGATACAATATCTGTTCGGGAATTTAGTTCGTACGTCGATTTGTTCGCCATCCAACACGTTTGTGAGCCGAGGGTCCACTGTACAACCAAACCTCACAATCACTCGTATTTTTTAAGGTGCTTGTTGTGTTTTACAATGCTAAATGATCACGCACACACACACACACAGTCACACTGTACAGTCCTGGAAACAGGACAAACCTGTGGGAAGACAGCAGAAAAGTCATGGTCGTCACCAGAACAATGCTGACTACACGTAACCCGGTTTTGAGTTGAGCCATTTCGCACAAACATTTCAGAGAACTGTTATTATGTTCTTGATTTGCATGCTTGTGCATTCTCCAGGCTCCAGTTCCTTCCCTACAAGCCAGTCACAAGACCAAGACTAATTGTCCACATAACGAGCACCCAGTCACCGAGCACTGACCTCGTTTCCATCCCCCGGGCTTTCACTCCACACTGAGGAGGCTGAAATCGGAGATACGAGCCCAAAGCTGAAACTGAGAAAGTAGGGAATTATCCACACCCCGGCGTCGGCCGGGGGTCTGCCCTGGCGTGAAACTTGAAACTGCGATACAGCGCAAGGTTAAAAGACAGACATGTCCCGAGACGTGAAGCTCGCCTTGCGTTAGGAGGGTCCAGAGGGCTTTCCAAGCACGCACCCAGGGCAGTGGTTCTGAATCAGGCGGTGCACCCGAATCCAAGAGGATCATATGACGCACTTGAAACACAAAAAAGTTTAGAAGGCGGCCAATAATTTCACTGCCTGCTCAAGACGGTTAGAGCTGCCGGCTGGGGTGGGGGCCGGGAGCTTGGTGAACCGCAACGTGAAGACCACTTAAGTAAATTATGTCGATCCACACGTGAACGAGCAGAACGATCGCTGGCGGTCAGTGTCATAAGAGAAACTCCAGCTTTCACTGCTTTCATTTAAAAGGCCCAATCTCGGAGAATACAAATAAATAAATAAATTTAAAATAAATAAATAAATAAAATGCACACACACTTCAGGAATTGCACAAATCTTTGCCTGGAGCGCTGATCTAAATGTTTATTGTGCTGCTGATGCGAGTCCTGGGATATTTCCTTTCAGGTTCGGATTTGCTGAAGGACGTTTTTAAATACGCTGCAGGCCAGCGGTGCTGCCGTCGCATCTTTCACATCTGCAGTCTCCTTCTGGAAACGGCAGCTCGTCCACCAGGCGCTCTCTGCAATTCATGAAGCTTAAAGACTCACGTCCTCAGCGAGGGACCTCGGGATAGAAGACGACCATCCAATATGAGCATGCTCTCAAATCCTCAACCTTTTTTAAGACACATCACAATCAAGGTTTCTCAACTCTATGAGCGCTTTCGCACTTTACGCGCGGTTTAAATGCAGTCCTGCGACAAGCAAATTGGAGAGACCGTGATGTGCGAGAGGCGTTTTATTCCCCTTGTAACACAGCAAGAAAAAAAACCCACATCATTCATTTTTCAGTTTATAGTCACATTTAATGTCGTGGAACATCCATGAAATGTTATCACTGGTGTTACTCCCACACCAACCTCTCTTCGCTCTCTCTCTTGATGCAAATATGAGAAAAGAAAATGTTTTGAGAAGCCATGAGACTCAAACATCTCTACAGTGGTGGAAAAGTCAGGATGTTCACATGCACGCTAATATAGGGGAACCTCTGGTCACGAACGCCTCTGAACACGAACAAATTGGTTCCCGCCCAAAAAATTCGCCAAAATTTTGCATCTGTTCACAACCACATAATCGGGTGCTGAACAACAACAGCCCCGGCCATTTTCCCCTTCCGCTTTGTATGTACCAATGTTTTCCCATTTTCTGTTTGGATATTGCGTACCTAATGGATGCACGTGTCCATTTAACCGGTCAGACGTGCGTTCATTGGCTGTACAGTAACGTCCTCCACGCCCATCTTCCTCCAAACTTCCTTAACGCCAGAAGTCGACTCATGCAAGGTTAGTTTTCTTGGTTGTTTACAGTAAGTTTTTGTATAATCAAGTATTGTTCAAATTTTGATTTTTTTTTTCCTGTGTTTAAAACTCATAAAAAAAAAAATGTTCACAGCATTTTTTCGTTGTGGTTCTCTGCATTTTTGCTCTATAAGCTTCATTACGGGTCCCAAGAAAGTGGAAATGGTAGTCAGAGTAAGAAGCCTAAGCCTATAACATTTGAAATAAAGAAAGAAATAATCGCAAAATATGAGAAGCGCCACCATATCCCTACGCCAGCGACTACGTCTCCACCACAAAGGGAACGTGCCTTAAAATCATCAGTTTATTTCATTTAGGTTTATTTTACTATAATTAAGGTTATTTTAATTTTATTCTATGCTTTATTGCCACACATAAACCCATAATACACTTTAAAAACATTTTTGAGGGCTGAAACACATTCATTGTAATGGGAGAAATTGATTCAGGTCACGAACAAATCAGGTTGCGAACAGAGTTCATTATTTCTTTCTGTATTTTATCTGTTATACACTTAAGCTTCTTCTCACTACCGTTTCCACTTTCTTGCGACCCATAATGAAGCTGATAGAGCAAAAATGCAGAGAAACACAATGAACAAAGGCGTTAAACACGTTCACACCACGAGCGCTTGACTGGAACCGAACGTTTGTGGCGTGAAGCGTGGGTTTGCTTCTTGTACATCAGTCGGAACAAAATCTGTTCGGGAATTCAGTTCATACGTTGCCTTGTTCACCATCCGATGTGTTTGCGAGCCGAGGGTCCACTGCACTCATTTTCCTTAGCCCTGTACACAGCTTGGGAATAGGAATATTGCCTTTTTCGAAATAAGGAAGGAATAAAATGGTGCATGTGAACGATGTGAACGTAGTAATACGCCGTTGTGTTGATACTTTGTGTACTGTGATCTCTAAGCTTAAACGCATCAGTGATTAAACAGCAGCATGTTTCTTGATCAATTATTTTCAGCCGCAGATTCAGTGGCGTCCCCATCACGCATATCCCTGTCGATTATCTGTTACTATAGAAACAACGCATTAGAACAAGTGCATTAATATCACCGTGTGTTTTCAGATGTGCTGCAAAATTCTAGAAAATTCATCACAATCATCATAGGTCCGCGTTGTCCTGACACACACTGAAACACCTGGTTTAAAGATTCCCTGCGATTTTGGAGCTCACCCTCCGTCCTCTCGGCGGCATTCCCGTGTCTGGAACGTGCTACATGTCCATCAGCGACAGTAAAGCACCTGAGCTGAAGCTGGAATCCAGCTCCACAAACATCACAACAGCTCGCAACAAACCTGAAAGCAAACGTGCAACTCTCTCACGTCAGCCGTGGCCAGATTCCTCACGGCAGCGAAAGGAGGCACGCAAACGTCTCGTCTCACGTCACATCTCGACCTACCTGAGAGCAGATCTGACACCAGCATGCCAGGCGTCTAGCCACCCGTACACAGCGTTGTGTTCCCCACAGTGGAGCCGGCCTGGTGTATGCGACACGCTGACCTCAACTTAACTCCTCTCTGCATGTCTATTGCACCACAGAGTGCCGGACTGAAGTATAAACAAAGGCGTAAGGTTTCTAGGAGGAAAGAAAATCGTTTCTGGAAATGTCTCCAATGGGTTTGTGAACTCGGAAGCCTTAAGGAAAGTGTAAAGGAAAAGCTTTGTGGTTTTTCCTGTGGTTCCTTAATGCTGTAACGTGATCTAATCTAACGCTACATTAAATGAAAGGAGATACAGCACACACAGGGGGATTACACGACAGCAAGTCACACAACTATGCTTGACAAAAGGGGACCACAAAGGCAAAAATAACACAAAATAACAAACAAAAAGGTCACGCAGCCTATAAAAATGCCCTTACAGATCATTTTACTTGTGGAAAGTATAATTTTTAGTTTAAAACAGTTTCTTCTGCGTCCTCGTGAAGGCGCTCTTCAGTATTGCTACATTGTACTCAGTGTGATTGGGTTTTTTCCGCTCGGTTCTAGATTGAGATTTTAGTCGACTTCCTTATCTACAGTTTTCGTTAAGGCTTGAAGCACTTGATAAATCCAACATCATTTTAAATAACAATACAGTGGGACCTCAAGTCACGACCTTAATTCGTTCCGAGACTCTGTTTGTGATCCGATTTGTTCGCGACCCGAATCAATTTTTCTCATTGAAATAAATGTAAATGCAATGAACGTGTTTCAGCCTCAAAACATGTTTAAGTGTATTATGGGTTTATTGTGTGGCAATAAAACATGGAATAAAACTAAAATCACCTTAATTATAGAAAAATAAACCTAAATGAAATAAACAGATGATTTTATTGCACGTTCCCTTTGCGGTGGAGACGTAGTTGCCGCCGTAGGTGGACGGTGGCGAAGGGATATGGTGGCGATTCTCATGTTTTGCGATTATTTCTTTATTTCAGCTGTTATATGCTTAGGCTTCTTACTCTCACTACCATTTCCACCTTCTTGGGACCCATGATGAAGCTTATAGAAGAGAAATGCAAAGAAATACAAGGAAAAAATGCGCTGAACACGTTCACACCACGAGTGCTTGACCAGAACTGAATGTTTGTACCGTGAAGCGTGGGTTGGCTTCCTGTACATCAGTCGAGGATTTGTTCGTCGGTCGGTACAAAATCTGTTTGGGAATTTAGTTCGCACGTCGATTTATTCACCATCCGACACGTTCGCGAGCTGAGGGCCCACTGTACAAAAAGGCTTAACCTTCTTTTTCCATTTTTCCCCCATTTAGCAACATTTTTTTTTTTCATTTTCCTTTTCAAACTTCTCGTATTACTCTCTTATTATCTCATAAAAAACTCCACAGCGCTGTCCTCAAGTACTCCAAGGCTCATTTTCCAAAAAAAAAAAAAAAAAAAAAAAAAAAAAAAATGTACTTTTTACTTATACAGCGTATGGATTTCTGAAGCGGATGGCCACCGCACAAAACGAACACCCAGCAAGTGAACGAGCTCCCGGAACACATGTATGAATTTGTCTGATTATAAAGAGTGTGCACGTAATCGCACTCCTCCGGCCCGACGTTTATTTTTCCGTACATCTACCCTCGGCTTCTTTTAGAGGATATGTGGTTTATCAGGGGTATTTGGAGAACATGGAACAAAAAAGAAACATCTAATTGAGAGCTGAAATAAAAAAAAAAAGAAACCAAGCAGATGCAATATGCATGAGTTTGCGGCGGAGAGGATTTCGGGTTTGGAAGCCATTATGGGGTTATTAAGCAGGAAATGGTAGGAGCGCGGCGGCAGGCAGCAATCAGAGGAACGAGACTCTGAAAGGTTAATGGGTTCACACACACACACACACACACACACACACACACACACACACGGGGTGCAGCTGTGCAAAGCTGATTTCACACAGCTTCAACTCCAATATGCTGATCCTCAAAGCATCATTCAAGCACATGGAGCACCAGGGTTTTTACCAGGGTTTTGAGAAGCAGAACTCCACAGGAGGCTCAAAAGGAATTTAACACACTCCGTTTGCTCTACAGCTCTTCTCCTGGAGTCCACTCTAATCCGTGCTTGAAACTAGCCGACTGCAAAAGAAAAGTCTTCAGGAATTCCCAGGATGGACGTTCGACTCGGAAGGCCCAGGCCTAGAGGATTATCTTTTCATTATCGGCTGCTCATCAGGTTCTTACTGCTGATACTCACGCTTGCAGCGGCTTCTTCCATCTCGGATACAGTCCTGTTCGTTCTTGGGTGGCCGGTTTGCCAGAGGTCACAGCCTGAAAACTATGGCTGAACTTCTCTAGCACAGCCAGCAGACTGAAATGATTTTTTTTTTAAAAACTTCCAGAAATGGCACGAGCACACTTCAGCTGTCGAAGGCTCACAGTCCTATGGCCATTTCGTTCAGAAGGGACATCACAGGCTCTAAGTGAACCTCGATGAAGTGTGACTGGTTTTTCTGATGATCTCTGGAACATGAGACAGAAGTGATTTCTGACCTGTTTGGCTAAAACTCTAGCGAAGTTCCTGGTTACCCAATTGCACTATGTGGCCATATAACAAATGCTTTAGAGAACTGAGTTAGTTATAATGGCACTATGCCGTGTCTCCCAGATGATCCTCATCCCTTCTGAGTCTGGTTCCTCTCAAGTTGTCTTCCTCATGTCATCTCCGGGAGTTTTTCCCTTCATGTCACCATTGGCGTCCTCTTTATAATCCATGTTTAACATTCCTAACAGGATGCATGTATGTACTTGCGTGAAGCTGCTCTGTGACGATCTCCCTCGTTATGAAACTCAACTGAACGGAAGTGTCGCATTGTTACCGCCCAGACTATTTAATCGTAATACCTCCAAAATTATTGCCGCTCAACCGTTTCACATGTCTGAGATTCTGTTCGAACTGCTTTTCAAAAGATCTTTGAGAAATCACTGAGAATTAAATGCTGCATTTTTTTTGTAATAAACTTTAGCAGTTTCTACATTTAAGACGGAAGTGTGAAATATTTCCATTAAAATACCGACACTAAGCTTCTTCGTTTGAATAGGATCGTTTGAGACCCTGGGATGGGCTTTTCGTCCGACTGATCGGCAACTCCGCTTTAAGCTCAGGTACACACAGTACGCCTTCCCTTCTCTCCCACACGTCTCTACATTGCTTCCCACTCTTTCTTTTTCTCCCCTTAATAATAATATTAATAACAATAATAATAATAATAATAATAATAATAATAACAACAATAATAACATCATAACAGTAATATAACAAACAGCCATAACAGTAATAACAGTAGTAATAATACTACTACTACTAATAATAATAATAATAATTAAAATAATAATAATAATAGCAATCATAACCGTAATATAACAAACAGCCATAACAATAGTAATAATAATAATAATAATAATAATAATAATAATAATAATAATAATTTCTCACTAAATTCTCTTGTTTTTTCTGTGGACACACCCAAAAAGATAAGCATGTTGTTTAGTAAGAAATCATCATTTTAAAAAAAAGACAGGCGAGTGAAATCTCATCATTATCATAATCATTATTATTATTATTATTATTATTTTGGATCAACAGTCTAGTTTCAGTATTCAGTCATTTTTTTTAAAAACCCTGGACGGCCAGTGCTAACGATTTTACCACTGGTATTAAATCAACAACCTTATCAAACTGTGCCCTTATACCAGGGGAAACTTATTATTTCATGTTTTTCCGATGAGTTTCAGAATCTGCAAATGCTACATTCCTACAGTTAAAAAAATTAATTAATTAATTAAATTAAAAAAAAAAGAGGGTGTATTAGTTCATTTCTTTACTCTTTGAATTAACACTGGTGTGTATCGTTATCTCTGTATATAATGACGTATATCGGGATCTGAGATTTGGGTCATATTGCACAGGCCTGTGACTGATTCTGAAAAACGCTTCACGTGGTCAACAAACCTACCTCCATTACCTCAAACTCCCCCCCTCCCCCCTTCCTTTTCATACTCCCGCCCAGAGCTATCACCGGCTAGGGCAACACCGAGAGTAAACTTGGTGCCAAAAGGTAAACTCGCCATCCCTGATAAGTGAGCGTGCGTTATCGCATTTAGGGAAGGGCCTGATCGCTTTCAGGCCCCAGACACTGAAATCAAAGCGGCCAGTGTGGCACGGCTCGGGGTTATGTGACGAGTACATGTCAGCTGTTTTCACCCTGATGACAGCCACCTCTTAACCCGCTCAAAAGCCCCCAGCAGCTGTCTCTGTGCCCACAGATCAGAGCCGAGCAGCAGAGACGGGCACGGGGCCCGAAAGAGAGTCCCTCTCTCTCTCTCTCTCTCTCTCTCTCTCTCCCGACACAGCCAAACTGCCATTTGCTTTGCACTGCTGGCAGATCCAGGCTGCGAGGGGATTCGAGACCATGGTTGATTTACGATCTGCTCTCCCTGCAGCATCTCCTTGTAAGGCAATGCCAGCCTCCCAAGTACCGTCCAGACGCCTGCTCCCTTTCATTCACTTTAGGGGGAAAAAACACCAAAAAAAAAACCAAACCCTGACACTGATGCAGGACAGAATAGCCGCATTACTCTCAGAAGTCATCCCTGACCACGTTACTCGGTGCCATACTGCAAGCAGCGATCAGGAGTATAAAAAAAAGCAAAGTGCCTGGAGGGGGAGGGAGATACCACTCATGATTAGAGGCTGTGGTGGAAAAGCAGTACTCGCTCCCGCTATAGAGCAATAAGACTAATAAAAACTGCATGCATAACGAATCTGCCTCCTGTTTGTTCGTAATGGTGAACGTCTAGCCGTGTGATAAGAAGGGGTCCCTCACGACTGGGTGAAGAAACCTGCATCGGATGTGAGAGGAGGAAGAGACGAGCGAGAGCTGAGACTGGGAAGAGGAGAGAGGAAAGGGAAGACTGGAGATCGAGGAGAAAGACAAAGAGAAGTGTGAAAGCTGAACCAGTCGAGCAAAAGCCATACAGCTTTCCAGCAAAGCCAGGAACACGCACAAAGACATTAATTACGCTCTTCTGGCCGCAGAACACCCAGAGACCCTGACACACGGCCGGACCTGAGGCTGGAGCTCTGAGCAAATATGAACATGAGCTCCATCAATCACGGTGCCATAAAGCTCTCAGGAGCTCTGCTGGGCTTTCCTACTGTAACGCACAGCTACAGCTGCCACCGAGCCAACGTCCACGTAAATCAGCTCGGGTTGCAGTAGGACTGTAATATAACTGAAGACAGGAACATGGAAATAACTACTGCCCGGGTGTCCCGTTTTACCCCGACACCGGCATGAAACGTACTCGATTTACATTTCCACCCAAAAGACGCTCAGGTGTTAAACAGGTTTTTGAGGCCCGTGACATTCTTACAGCGTCGTAGACCATCTCATTCAGGCCAAACTTACAACAACAACAACAAAACAACACACTGGCATAAACACAACCATACTGTGTCTTACAGACACCTAAACAACTGCACATACCGCAAAGAGCAGCTCTACAGAGCAGCCGATCACTAAAAAACTAAACAAAAAAAGCACTAATTATTTTAAATAAAAATAAATTAATTAATTTAAAAAAAAAAAAAAAAAAAAAAAAAAGCAAACACAACAACAATCACCCCAGTGACGTCACCTTAAAGTTCAACTCCGCCCAAAGGAGCAGTGCAGTAGAAAGAGCAATCACTACACAGGACCAGAGGATAAATCTGCCCATAAATCTAGCATTTGGAAGCGATTTTGTCATCACGGTGCGCCCGGAGAGCGTTACCGGACAATCGGGGGTTTTGCCTTCTCGATGAGATCTCCTAAAAAAGGCACTTCTTATGATCGATTAACTGCCAGGAAGGAACGCAGCACTAATCCAACCTGCACTGTGTAAAAACAGATCATTTGTAATAACCACGCACACACACACACACACACACACACACACACACACACACACACACACACACGTTTGCAACACACCACAGTGAATACCCCATTCCCTTGAAATCTCCCAAGCTTTCACGGACACTTCCACACCAGGACGCGTTCAGACGGAGGACGGCTGGGCTTTGTTACCCGCACGGCTAATGCGTGTCTGAAAAGACAGCATGTAAACACATGCAGGAAGATGCTCAGAAGATGCAGCGGACCAGAACCACTACCAGCAGAGGTGCAAGAGCAACACTATCCCAATTGCATGTCCTAACACACGGGATGTAGATCAGAACAAAACGTACAAGAAGCACTCACACACACGCACACATACGTGCATACCACTGTGTGGGATTGGGAAATATCACTCCAGGGATGAGACCGTGTAGTAGTACGGGAGAGCACCATGGGACAGATTTCAGAACACTGGCCGGGTTTCATTGTGGTTTTCAGCGAAACCCCCGAAGTGAAATTTTTTAAACCTGCGCATGGGCCGTGTTTACACTGAGAGGTGTTCTGCGGCGATCTCCTCTCGTGGGTAGCTCATACAGGTTTCAAAATGCTAGCGTTTCCATTTGCGCTTCATGTCATGTGAATTAAAGGTGAAAAGAATATAAGCTTCCATTTCAACCTTGGACAATATTGCCTTATGGAATCATCTGGGAAAAAAACAAAAAACAAAAAAACACACCGCATGTGAGCGTAAAAACCTTTACCTGAGATATTCGAAAGCTTTTTCAAATTGCACATTTTTCCCCATTACTCGCTTTCTAGTTCTCTCTACTTCAAATGAGGCCTCAAGCGGGTTTACGGGAACACAGCTGTTTATAACGTCGTGCTGTTACCTTAGCATTTTTCAGAACTGATCATAACGGCACCAAATTGTTCCCAAGTGCAGAAACTGAGTGAATTCAGAGAAACCCGGGTTTTGTTTTGTTTTTCGTCTATGTTAGAACTTGTAAACAGATACCCTGATGATACAGGCTTGTATGTATCGTGTCATATCATGCTTCAACACCAAACCCACCTTAAAAGACTCCAAAATAATCCTGCTTCAAGTGCAACAGTTTACTACTTAATCATCATCAACAGAATCTGGCCTGTTAGCAACGTCTGGGCTGTTTAATGCAATGTTTTCTTAATTTGCAGAAATTCTTTTCTTTTCTTTCTTTCTTTCTTTTTTTTTTTTAAAATAGCATCGTGTAAAATTGTTCAAGAAACAGAAAATCTAATCTGCTCACACCAGAAAATTAGACTTTTTTTCTTATTTTTTGGCTGTTTGAAGAATAAACACCCCTGACAACACACACCTGAACTTCAAAATGATTTCTAGGCTAGCACAGGGTCTCACTTTGAAAAAAAAATAAAATAAAATAATAATAATGCAAATTATTTCAGATCTCTGCATAAAATCCTAAAGGAATAAAGCTGTCGTTGGTGAGATGCTTTAAAAATGATAAAACACCACCCTGGTGTTAAAGCCTTAACGTAAACCACTTCTGCGCTAAAGTAACAAACATACAAATATCACTACGCTGTCATGAAGATAATCTTAAAAACAGCACACTGCTTTCACACACAAAAGAGGCACGATTGTGTACAGTGTGTATCCACTGTGAAAGGGCTGAGCTTTAGTAGAGACTAGCTTCATTCAGAGATTAAGGCCAGAAAATAAGGACTCTTCTCTCGGATCTTTCCTGGTTTCCTCCTTCTACAATTATCAGATTAAGCACAGATCAGTCTTTGTAGACATAAATAAATAAATGCATAACTGCGCAGAGTTTCTTTTGTTTGCGTTTATCTGACAAAAGCTTTCGGGTGTCTGCTGTTAAACGCCTCCTGTAGTGTTTTAAGGATGATTAAGAGAGTGACGGATTATAAAGCAAAGAAAATAAATAAATAAACCTGTTCTTCCTCACTTCAGATGGCTGTTACACATTCACCAATAGATCACTGACCCTCCTATTTATTACAATTATTGTTGTTGTTGCTATCATTAATATTATTATCCTCATCATCATTATTACTGTTATCATTATCATCATTCTTATGCTTCTTAGTCTTTTTATTATCATAAGAATTAGAATGTTATATTATATAAAATTATAGGGAGAGATACACACACATATAATGTCCTCCTGAGACCCCAATATCCTCCAGAGAGGACATCACATTTTCCCCCAAACTACATTGTGTGTATTTCCTTGTAAGATCATCATATGAGGA
>JAQLOM010000003.1:13143995-13154912 GCA_030068315.1 Chrysichthys thysi
TATATATGCTGCATGCGTATTTGGCTTGTCTCTGTGTGTGTCTGTGTGTGTGTGTATGTCTAAGATAGATATAGGGCTCTTCTCATTTCTAATTGCGCCTCTTTGTTTTGATTTCCTTGCTACCCTTCCTCATATCTTGGCTCCTCTTTCTGAGGACGTGAGGAAAGAATGTAGGGATGGAAAGTGTAGACAGAGGAATCAATGGCAAACATATTTTCCAAAGGAGATGTCCTTGGGACTGAAGCACTTTCTTAAAGTGATGACAATTATTGATGATGATCAGTACTCAACACGGTGTGCTGTACACACATACAGGCCATACCTAAATGCTGATGTTTATGCCACTACAAGTGCAGTATAAACTCACTCACTTACCTTCTAGCACTTAATCCTGTTCGGGGCTGGGGGGGGGGGCAATCCCAACTGACTTCGGGCAAGAGGCGGGGTACACTCTGGGCACGTCGCCAATCCAGCACAGGGCAACACAGAGACAGACAACCATTCACACCAATTTAGAGAAGCCAATTAGCCTAATCCGCTCTGTGCATGTCTTTGGACTGTGGGAGGAAACCGGAGAACCTGGAGGAAACCCACATGGAAACGGGGAGAACATGCAAATTCCACATGGAAAGGCACCCAGGTCGACCCCAGGGATCAGACCTACTTGCTTCCTTGGCGACAGTGCTAACCACCACACCACCATGCCGCCCCGCATTATAAACTGCCTTCTTGAATTTTTCAAGTATACATATAATGTATGTTCATTTGGATTTCTTGTGGCCTTTGTTTAATTGAAATACCCTGATATTTTCAGTGTGAAACAAAGTGCCAGATGAAAGCATTTATAGGGAGGCTTGCAAAATGTTCCGGATGTAAAGGTGTACATATACCCATATACCCAAGCCTTGCATCATGCTCTTTCATAGACTTTAAACTCTGTCTGTTTCATTTCCTATCCCCACAAATCCTCTGAGCATGTCTGAAGAATTGCTTGGTCCTCAGGGATGGCAGTTTTAATCGATTTCTCTTCCTGAAGGATGTTAGATACATGAGGCAATGAGGCATCAATTAGAGTAGTGAGAAGTATAGAGAAGAACCCATAATAAATCTACACAGAAACTTTTAAAAGCTGAACCAATATGCTAATCCATCAACATATTTCTATTAACCATAAAAAAATGATAAATTCTGTTATTAGTATTACAAACTAATAATAATAATAATAATAATAATAATAATAATTCTGAATCATTGGCTCCATCCAGGTCTTCATGTCCACTTTTTAAAAATGTGGATGAATTAAAATTTATTTCCAGCGTAGGACCTTTTAAATGTCTTAAATGAAACAACCCCATTATAAACAATGAGAACATTCCCTCTGAACCCTAACACACATGTAGACTCCTGAATGCAGTCTAGCTCAAGTTCAGCACGTTTACTCCACAATGGTGGTAATAAAAATAATCTACTTATGTAAACACATATGGTACAGTGTCCCGTTTCCTCTCCCTGCTCTTATAGGATCAAATGCTACAAGCTAATGTTTTTATCCAATTGAGACGGACAACATGAGGACAAACACGAACACGATACTTAATACTGTTAAGGAATTAGTTCGTCCATGAACCACCAGATGGAGCCACGGTAACTGTTTGAACCCGGTGCATCCTCGCTTGAGGATTAGCATTTCCATGCAAAAGAGCGATGCCGTTCGTCCACACAAACATCAGCAGTTCTCGCTATTAAAGGAGTAGAAAATGCACGTGTGTGTTTCCCAGTACATCTGTGCAGACTAATATGGCTTTAGTCAGAGGCTACTGGAGGAGCTGAGAGCTGGCGCATTGGTATTGGGTTCAGCCGCCCCCTCTGTGCCCACTGACACTGTCTGTGCAGAACATACTGACCTGTCCACAGTCATGCATATACATATCACTTAACACAGGTGACTACATGAGACGTCTATGTACACAGCTTTACAAGATCACATGCATCAGGAAGCAAAGTCTTTTAAAAAAAAAAAAAAAAAAGACGGAAAGGGAGAATGAGCTGCTGACGCACACAGGAGACGGGTGTTCTCACGAACAACACAAGAACAACGAAACACAAATAAAATGAGCTGCATCAGGCACAGAACAAGCCCGGTTGTCAAACCAAGCAAATTCACAATCCGTTGTTGAAAAAGCTTGTGATTAAGGATGACATTTCAGAACATGCCATAAAATCCACAGTACCATCCTGCAATTAGACAGAATGTTCAGAGAAATGCAGGCAAATATAAATGATCATTAAAAAAAAACACGATTTTTACAAATCTGGTAAAAAAAACAAACAAAACAAAAACAGTCTTAGTTAAAGTTAATCCTACTTTTGTTTCAGTTGAGATTACGCTTCTGGAATGAACCATCACTGTAGTAGATACTGAGGACTTATTGTGATGAAAGGAGGAGCTCATAGAACGGCTTTGACCTGGAGGCATTAATTCACTGTCAACTGCCACTGCAGGCTGGAGACCGGGGGCATATTCACACTTTTGTCTATAGGTCTGGTAAGAGTTTGGAATGGTTTTGTTTTTTTGTTTTTTGTTTTTTTCCAAACCTATAGACGAGAAAACTTCTGGTGGACCTGAAAACTTCTAAATGGTTGGCCATGGTTCACAAAAACAGGCTACATCATGTGTGAAAGTGATTTGCTCCTGCGGCTGGGTGTCCTACAGTGTGAATGGTTGAGAAAGAAATTATTTAGCCTACAGAGGAGACTGAATACGTCCTAGATACATGGCACAAAGAAAGCAACTGAACCAAGTGTCTCATGAAAATGAGCCATTGTTTCGATGTACAAGCAAGCATTTTCAAACAGAGTATGGAATAAAGGTGAAGAGGAATCATTAAATGAATAAATAATGCATCAAAGCTACAGTGTTTTAGATTTTGTTTTGGTAGTTTGACTCAAAGGGAAAAAAAATACTTGTATAATATGACATTCTTGAGCTGCCATGAGTTGTCCTCACATTCCTATACCATTAATTCATAGTGCTTAGTCAGGGGTGTGGGGTCAGAATTTTGGATGTATAGGTCTTAAGCCAGCTCAGGGAAGTCAAACATCATTTTCACCCAAACTTTGGGAGCAGCCAATCAGGAATGGTCATGCTGATGATGTCTTATGCATTCATAGCATCTTGGATTGGAATGGAAGCATAGCATCAGGAGCATAGGATCAGTGGGTCGGAATGGAAAATACATCAAATCCAAGATACCAATCCCAATCCAGCAAGTAAGGCCAGTGACTTCTTTGATGCAGATACAACTATTGCACTAGTGCATCCCTAAACCTTGTGCAATTTCTCTGCAATGTTTGGAAATAACCGTCTGTGTGGTACCTTCCACAAAACTAGAGCATGGATGCCCAAACCCGAAGGGACCCAACGGGTCGGACCAGGTTTGGACAAATATTTCGAAATGTTACTCGGGTTCGGGTCGGGTTCGGTCACGTCAGCACAAAAACGTTTGATATTTAAAATAGTAAAGTTACTTTTTGTTCCCAGCCCGAAGCACACCTCCTTTCAGAGGGCCTGAAAATGGGTGCGCAGAACGCGCGCTCTGTGTGGGCAGATTCATGTCAGAGAGTATCATTATAATCACTTAGCAGCGCCTGTTTCGGCCAAACATTACAATTCCAATTGGGTTCGGGTCGGATTCGGACAGAAATAAGAGGCCCGATCAGCACTCTACACCAAACCAGCTCAGAATCAATCCTGGGGACAAGTCCTAGTGTGTGGGCAAAGTGTGAATATACCATAAGAGTTAAGAGCATCACCAGAAGTCCTTCTATAAGGACGATCACAGATAAACTGGCCTTACGATGATCTAACATCAGATTTAGAATATTAAGCACAAACAATATGGCATGAGCCAAAACACCCTGCTCTCTCTCTCTCTCTCTGCTCTATGAAAATACTGTAATCCCAATACTGATCATATGGAGAAACAACCTCATCAATAACAAACAAAAGCTTAGACATATGGATTGTCAAAGCTGTAAGAAGTATTCAGACGAGTGGCTACTACTGATAACTTTGTGACAAGTTCCGTTTGCCGTCATGTTTGTGCCTAGAAGCAGCTCTTCAGCACGTCCCTGATGACAATGGGAGACAAACTGGATGTTGGAGAAGTTCTTGACTCCTACAGGTTATTGCACAGAGGAAACTGAGATGGCGTGGGAAGAGAAGGGGAAAAAACGAGAGAACAAGTCAGCCCTTTAAAGTCCCTGCCAGTGAGGTGGAGCGGGGACTCAGCAAAGCGTGGTCCCTGCTGGCTGCCGTTGCTGACAGAAAAAACTCTCCACCATTCTTATGACGAGGTGTTTGGTTTCCTTAGTCTGAAGGTTGCAGGTCGAAGGCTTTTTTCGTGTGTGTGTGTGTGTGTGTGTGTGTGTGTGTGTGTGTGCGTGTGTTCAGGCAGAAGGGAATGACGTCTCTGACGGACATGCACATGCAGGTTCCGCCCACACACCCCTGCTCACAGTGGCGTGGCTATTCCATTCCATTGCGCAGCATCTGATTGGCCGCAATAAGCATGACACTGATGATGAAGGCCATGGCAAAGGCGCAGATCAGGCTCTTGCGCACACATGTCTGTCGGTTCTTCTTTGTTGGATGGACTGGAATGAATAAAGGAGACAAAGACAAGTTTTACTCATGAGTCAACAGAACAGTTGTGACAGCCGCAAACAAATGTGTGACTGTACACTACTCTTGTAGTTCACAGTATTTAGTATAACTCGAATAATTGCAGAGTTGAAAATGTTTTTTCATGCACCTCTGGAATACACAGGGAGACAGACTGTATGGTGTCTCACCCCATAATCATCCCCTTCCTCCTCAGTATCTCTGCCTGCAGGAAATTTGTGGCCTGATTACTGTGTTGCCACGATAGCTGGGTGTGTGCGCATGTGTGTGTGGTAGCCCGATTCATATTGATTTTCCATAAGACGATTACTAATCCACAGGTTAATAACGAACAGTATTATAGGCAATATATTCTACATTTAGCAATAGGTGAAAAAAAACCCCAAACATAATGGGTGTGCTGTTATAAAAATAAGTAAGTAAGTAAGTAAGTAAATAAATAAATAATCAGTGAACTGGTATTAATGTTACCCAAAGTCAAACCTTTTTCTACAGCACCATACCCCAAAATTTTATTCTTCTTACATCATGACAATTTCCCAATAATAACAATGTTTTATTTACTAAAAAAAGACATAAAATTCACATTTATGGTTATGTTTAATGAGTTAGTTCTTGTTATCGCTTACATTATGGCAGCTATAAACAGTCATATCCTCACTGTCTCTTTAAATAAATAAGCTTGCAGCTTGTTACAGAAATGCACAACATTCTCCGTCCTCAGGCTTTTCTTGGTGGAAAAAATACAGGAAATGCTTTACTCTGCCTCTACGTTACTGCTACACTACAGATGCCGTAATTATTTAATAAACATATCCGTAAAGAAAACTTCACAATATCAACAATTATATCGATGATATCTTTAATATATTACAATATAAATCTTTCATTTTTAGGCTGCTTTGATTATGTGGAGTATCCGCCATACAAATCCCTGTGAACAATCTGTCACTACCGAAAAAAGTGATACATCAGATCGAGTGCATTAATATGACTTGGTGACTTACATTAATACACTGGTGACTTGCATTAATGTGATTGGTGAATTACAGATGTTGTCTGAGCTGCTGCTGCCCAAGAAAATTAATCACCACCTTCTGACCAATCAGATTCAAGAAGTCAAAAGCACCCAACAAGCATTAATAATAATTAAATCATCATGATGTTGTATATGTAATCACATCTCTCATCAATTCCTGAAATTATTAGAACATAGCTCTTTGTAGTGCAATGCTCACAGGTTAGTGTAAAAAAAAAAAAAAGATTATTGGAGGTTATGGTTTTTAACCCTTCTGTTCTGTTCTGTTCTCAGGAGCAGTAATGATCTTGGGTCAGTTTTAACTCGGGGCATGTTTAATCAAAAGTGCAAGAAACCAAAAAATCCAACTAAACATTGTTCATATCTCATCACTAACTCCATTACTAACTATTAATAACCATTAATAACTGTGTGTGTGTGCATGCAGGCATGACTGGGGTGAAATATGTCTTACAGTTGCAAAGAAACAAATAGTACAGGTAGTCCTCAAGTTATGATGGAGATGTGTTCTGCCACACCCACCGTAAGTCGAAAATATCGTATGTCGAACCACTGTGTTGACCCACTCAGCCTAGCTTAGCCCAGCTTAGTCCCGCTTAGCCCAGCCTACCCAGGAGTCTTTTCCTGTAGAAGACATGCTTTTGAATTAAAATTAGCTCTTGAAGCACACAAAAAAACATGCGGTAATGCACTGTATAGTACACCAATACACAAGGCAACTCTGTGTACTTCTGCGTGTCGTCCGCGTGATCCCTTGTAACAACGAATATGCTGTTACGCTGGCCTGCCAGCGATGCCTGCCTGCGACTTTTAAATATTTTCTAAATATTTAAAAATTTTTACCGCATCACAATTGTCATTGTAACTTTGAAAAATTGCAAGTCGGGCCATTGTAACTCGGGGAGCGCCTGTATTTGTCACTTTGGACCCCATTAATTGCGGTTTGTGTAGCTTATATGAGGACATTACCTTCAAGGAAAGTCAACAATAAAAGTACAGTGGAACCTTGGATTGCGAGCATAATCCGTTCCGGAGATGTGCTTGTAATCCAAGTCGCTCGAATATCAAAGCGGGTTTCCCCATAAGAAATAATGGAAACTCAGATAATTCGTTCCACAACCCACAAATATTTATATAAAAATTATTCATACAAAATGTAAAGTAAATATACATAAAACAAAGAATATCAAAGGCTACAACAAAAACACGGAAACTAAAGTACAAACAAGAGTCAAAACATAAGCAAGGTAAACACTAGAACATGGCTTGGCAATAGCGCGGGGAAATGCAAACTAATGCTTCGCAAACTTAGCGTTCATGAGTCCGTCTATTTATAGTCTATATATGAGCATGGCGCAAATCCCAGAAGTGTTCTGTCCATGAGTCTTCCGGCACACACCGCTATTGGGAGTGCCCAACTGGTGTGCTGCTTGCGCGCTCCGCATGGGAAGATCCATGACAGAGAGCAGGAGGATTATTGGGTGTTACTTCCACTACAACACACGGAATCACGGCAGTCTGTCGGCTCACCGGAATCTTTTTCTTTTCATGCGACTTTAACAAGGAAACTATCCAGTAGTTCTTGCCTCCTTTTGAGGAGTTCGCGGAAATTCGACATTGCATTGTATATGCTAGTGCGGAAGCCAAAATCCTGCAGTGAGTGAGAGAGAGAAGTTGTGATCACGTGAGGCTCAGCAGACGAATACTTCTCGTATTGCAAAACATCACTTATTAACCAAGTCAAAATATATTCTAAATTTTTGCTCGGCTTGCAAAAAACTCGCAGACCAAGTTACTCGCAATCCGAGGTTTCACTGTAATAATATTGTCCACAGAACAAGCTAAGAATAATTCTGGATCTAGGTTTTATTATATAGTGGAAGTGTATAAGGCAGCTGTGACGTAAATCATGAACCCTCTTATTATAATAGATAGAACTAAAAAGTTTGCCTTCCCAATCATGCTTAGGGTACAAAATATATATATATGTTAATGACAGAAAACTGAAAACTGGTGAACCCAATTCTGTAACTGTTTCAGGAGCCCTTATGTATTAAAATAATATTTTTATGACTTTTGTCTAGCGGGACCTTAAGTTTGACATGAGGGGGGAAAAAGCCTCTAGCTCATAAATATGGAAGAGCTTCATGTGCAGAGAAGTCTATTTCTTTAATTTCTTGCTTGTGTTTTAATGACCCGTGAAAAGCATCAGAATGTTCTGCCTCAAGCTGCAGCTTGGCCTGTTCATTCTGCATTTTCATAAGGATGTACACCATTAAACAGGCAGCACACTACAAGCAATACAAAGGCTTTTGTTTTGTTTTGTCTTCTTTTGTCTTGTTTTATCTTGTTCCATTTAGTTTTCATTTATGTTTGCTTTGGGTTTCCAACTGGCTGACTACCTGACTGCTACATTTTTTTGAGCTCTATATTGAGATGCACAAAAAAACACGGACCAGTGAATTTCATGTACTGCCTGGTTGGCAAAAACAAAACCTATTCACCTCTAATGACATGAGTGTGGGTTCTGGTGATAAAGTACATGTAAATGAAAACAACTATTGGCAGTTTACTATGGCAATACTCAACTATTACATCAAGGAACCTTCTAAAAATGGCCTTCCATAGGTCCTCCAGATTGGAAATGAGATTTGTTGGAAAAAAGCTTTGGAGGAAAAACTGTGTGATAGTGTTTGTGGCAATTGGCAAAGAATCACAGATGATAACTAAACATTATAACCCCTATTCGCAGGGCTTTAGAATATCTTTTAGCATTAACCATTCCCAATCATCCCATATTGTCCTCCTTTTGTTTATATTACAGTCAAATGTATTTCTCAGTTTAACTTTCACTCTGGACCATGGGATGTTAGTGAGTGTGTCCATCTGTTTCCTTTTAGATCCACTCCAGCCATTGGTGTGAACAGGGCGTGTGTGTCCTTCCACTACCTTTAGGCTACTGACCACATCCTTGCCAAGCCATCCTCAGAGCAAAGTTCCAGAGTAAAATTTACTCAAATTGAAGAAAATTGTACAGTGTGCGATATATTTTACTCTATTTGGTCCCTCTCTGAAAAACATAAAGGTTTCTATAACTTTGCTCTGGGTCTGTGGCTATCTCGAATCCTCCTACCTCACAGTGGCAGCTGTAGCCACACTAGCATACTGCAGCTTTCTGCACTGTGGGGCTGTTGGCATTCACAGACCTGAAGCGCCAGTTTCCCTCCATTTGCTATGAAACCTTGCTGCATAGATTTTCCCACCCCCCTTGGCTCATGAACCTGTCGCTAATGTATCCAGCAGACCATGCTGAATTCAGTCTGTACCCACATGGAGTTCCACTCATGCAGCCAGTGCCTGGATCTCCTGGAACACAATGACAGCCACCAACTGTGTGCCTTGGTAATAACTTAATCAGATCACTAGCCACAAATGTTCAGGCCTGGTGCTGGCTAACATGCAGGGCAAAACCAAGAAAGGCTTCAAAGTTCTCTCTGAGCATATGCATGGCTTGACATCAGACTTAGCTCAGTTAAAAATTTAGGACCGAAGCAACACACAATGGCTCATGCACATAAGCGCGGCCCTTCTGAACCTACAACGTCTGTCCTGCATGGTTGGGTTGCTCTTTGAGCCTGAAGCCAAAGAAGCCCTAGACAGTTCATGTTTCAGGAATTGGGAAACCAACTAAAAAACAAACCGACCACACAGCACAAATAGGGCTGAGTCAACACTTTGATGTCTTCTAAAGGTCCTCAAAGGCCTGAGCTGCAAACATATAAAGCAAGCATATGAAATCATGCACACAGGTGCCTTACAAATGCCTGGGGGTTTCTTGTCCACTCTGTGTATCAGGCCCTAAGTGGCACCATGTCTACATAAAAAAATCCCTGAACGCATTCCAATAAAGGAAAGGGGCTGTCAGAGAGATTCTTCTTCGTTTTTCTAAAAACACTGTCCACTGAGAATGTGTACATCAGGTCAGTGGAACCTGATAATCATGTCACAGGGGGTACAAACTCCCTTTATTGACCCCAGACCCTCCTGGGGCTTAAGGCCTCATCAATTTGTTGAGCATTGCTAGCATGATCTCTTCTCTCTCTCAGGTCCTGTAGGTGCCGTATGGCACATAGGTTGCCAAGCAGGCCCCCACAGTTGACATTTCTGTAGCCAAGCGCATTCTACAGGGTGAGATCGCTAGCCCCACGCCCAACCATCCCCTAACTCGGGACTCAGGTTCATGCTCTCACCCACGCACACATCCACAACTACTCCTATGGGCAATTTAGGGTAGCCAATCCGCCTAACGCCTTTGTCTTTGGACAGTGGGAGGAAACCGGAGTACCCAGAGGAAAGCCATGTGAACATGGGGAGAACATGCAAACTCCACACAGAAAGGCACCTGTGCCAAACCCAGGGCTCGAACCCAAAACCTTCTCACTGTGAGGCAATAGTGCTAACCACTTAGCCACTGTGCCGCCCTTACTAGCATGATGCAAGGGGGAAATTATGCTCAATCTCAGCTCCTATTGAGAATGTGGTGTGGTGGTGGAATGTGCAGTGTAGCAGTCCAGGAAATGGTCCTGAATGCTGGAGCTCCTACCATGTGGGCCTTGTATGTGCCAAAAATTGGACCTTTTAGAAAACTGTGTGAATCTGGACCATTGGCCCATCCATTACACCCCCAAGAGCCAGACATGGGATCTCTTCCAGCTCCTATCCATACCTGGTGGGAGTCTTTCACAAATTTCTGCTGGCATTTACCTAAACTCAAAGAGTGTGAGAACTGCATCCTTTGGTGATAAGCTACCCAGCATGCGCTGGTAGCTGTCTTTGGTAGCTCCTACTTAGGAAAAACTCAACTCTTCAAGTCTGATGATGGACCTTCCAATATTCTACCAAAGACAATCTGCAGAGTGTTCGCTTCTCTGTCCAAATTAATATTCATTTACCTGCTAACTTATAAATTTATCAGGTATTACGTACTCACATCTGTTTCAGCACACAGAAAATCTATGTAAGTTGGTAATGATCCCTTGTAAGCAATTTTAAAGTTCTGATAATGTCTCATAAAACTCTAAAAATAACATATAATTAACTTCTTGATAATTATGTTGCACTTACACACACACACACACACACACACACACACACACACACACACACACACACACACACACACACACACACACAC
>JAQLOM010000003.1:13368547-13395831 GCA_030068315.1 Chrysichthys thysi
TGTGTGTGTGTGTGTGTGTGTGTTTGTGTTTGTGTATGTATGTGTGTGTGTGTGTGATTGTGTGTATGTATGTATGTATGTGTGTGTGTGGTTGTGTGTATGTTTGTATGTATGTGTGTGTGTGTGATTGTGTGTGTGATTGTGTGTATGTATGTATGTGTGTGTGTATGTGGTGACCTGCACCTAACTGGGGTCCCATTTGGGGTGTACATGTATTCTCCTGCCTTGGGCTCAGTGTTGTTGGGACAGGTCCCAGATCCATTGTGACCAGGATAAACTGGATACTAAGAAATACTGAAATTCTTTACCTTTGTTTATCAAAACATGTTTAAGGAGAAGTTTTTTGGTAGTATGGTGATAAAAAAGTAAGCCCTAATTCCATAAATGACCCAGAAAGAACACGTATTATTAATTGCACTTCGCACGATTTCCACCTGAGGTTTGGTATGAACTCGGGTCTACGCCCATAATCTCCCAGTTCCGTACTACACAGTAAACCTAGAGCACTTCTTCCTCCCATCATCTCTCTCTCTCTCTCTCTTCAGTACAGCAGTGCGCTTGAGAAAGCCTTCAAGTTCACCGGAAGTGACGTGCACGTAATCCTCTGAATGATGTGGCAAAAAATAAACTACCGATTTAATTACTTTCCTCATCCCGCACGCAGCATTTAAAACTCCGGGTGGAAAAAAAATTCCCAAATATATCCCTGCGTAATAATTTTTTTTTAAAATCCCGCGTTGCCCAAAATGGTTGAATGTTTTTCGTCCTTCGTCGTCTCATCGCTTCCGTGTTGAGGCTTCCCTGCGTTTCCGCCGCCATTGCGGGTTTCAGGACTTCAGCTCTGGGGCCGCCGATTTCCGTCTCAAGCAGTGGAGGAAAAAAACCTCCCCATCCCTGAGACAGGACCGGCGCTGTTCGTATAACACCTCGAAACAAGCTTTACCACCTCGAGTTTTTACATCTTCTCTGTTCGACACGTTATTTCTTTTCCTTTTTTCTTTTTTGTTTTACATTTAGTGGCGTTTGCTTTGCGCTGTCCGTGCAGGAGGAGGAGGAGGAGGAGGTCGTACTGACTGACTGACTAGCTGACTGACTAGCTAGCTTAGCTATCTGGCCGGCAGAGCAGAAACCTAACCATGGCTCAGATCCTGCCTATTCGCTTTCAGGAGCACCTCCAGGTAAGATAATTATATTTATATGTATATATAATCGTATACACCTTAAAACACGGATTAAATCCACAAATTCCCCGTAGCTTCGCTTTGAACTTCGAATGAGTCGATGAGAGTTTGCTAGCATACGGAGTACGCCTTATGCTAGCTAGCTAGCTTGAAGGCTTGAGCCAAATGAATGACCTCCTGTAGATTTATCAAACGCTCACCTACGTTAACACGCTTAACACTCGGATTGAGTGTGAAATAAAACCAAGGGGACAATAAAACAATTGTTTGGTTTAAATATACATATGTTAAAACGCTGTGGTGTTTTGTGTTAGTCGGGTTCGTGCTTATTAGCCCGACCGAGAGAGCTAGCTTGCTCAGCTGACTAGCTGAGTTCTTGACTCGGGAACTAGCTTTGGGAAAATGTTAGCCAGCGGCCCTGGCGTCTGAACACCCCTGTTAGGTGGATATACACTCGGGATCGTGAGGTCGCTTGGTGTTGGGTGTTATTTCTTTTTAGTTATTTCTGTTTGGATGTTAATTTCTAGCCTGGGTGTAATCAGATAAGAGACATGACGAGAAGGAGGTTTGATGGGGGACGCTGACGTGAAGGTGGGATTGCAGAGAGAGGTTAAAAAAAGGCCTCTTGACGTGTCTAAACATCTGAGCAGGGAGAAATGGGATCAGATTTGATGATTTTCGATCATCAAACTATACATCTGCAAAGGTGTGGTGAGGGAGGGGTGTGTGTGTGTTTTGGAAATGTAGAATATGTGAATTGCAGATTCATCAGCTTGTCTTTGTACCCCTTTGCTTTTTCAGGGTTTTTTTGTTTTGTTTTGTTTTTCTTTCATTTTTTTGTCATTTCACTACTAATAAAATCTTTCTTCCTGAGTAATGCTGAGTGGTGCAGAATGTCAGCAGGATTTCCTGCACATGTCACGGCTGCTGCGTGTGTCGTCTCTCTCTTGCGCGCGCGTGCGCTCTCTTGATGCTTTATTTAATCTTTAAATTAAAAAAGAGGGAAAAAATGTTTTTTTTCTTCCTTTCCCCCTTCATCGTCGTCCTCAGCTCCAAAACCTGGGCATTAACCCAGCAAACATCGGCTTCAGCACACTGACTATGGAGTCAGACAAGTTCATCTGCGTGCGAGAAAAGGTCGGCGAGCAGGCGCAGGTGGTGATCATCGACATGAGTGACCCCAACTCGCCCATCCGCAGGCCCATCTCTGCAGATAGCGCGATCATGAACCCGGCCAGCAAAGTGATCGCCCTTAAAGGTAAGCCCCGTTCCACCCAGCCGTGTAGGTGTGCCACTTATCTTGAAATCTGTCATTATGACGTGAGTGCATCGTTTTTTGGGTTTTTTTTTTGTTTGTTTTTATTTTTCTTTTGGTTGCCTAATTTGTTGTGGTTCTTATTAGCTTAACATTCTTGTGTACCATGTTTCGTGTCTCCAGGTTGCATAATATTTATATATATACCCCCAATATATATATGCAATATATCTAGTGTTCACACTTTTCTCACATTTACCTTCATGTTCACTGCTATGCCCGTTTATTTCGTATAAAGTCTGGTCCTTGAAACTTGCCTGCTTCTTGCAGTAATTTGATGTTAACAGTAGTCATAAAGTACTCATTGGAAATGTCTTGCTGTCATAAAAAGCTTTGTCTGTTTTTTGCTTGTTTTTATTCTTCTTTTGTTCCTTACTGCTTTCTTATGTTTGCAGACGGTGAGTTCAATTTCATCTATACTGATTTGTGCGGTTTTCTTGTGAAGTGTGTGAGCTTTTTCAATAGTTTAATGCATTGATGAGGGGGCGGGATTGCAGGTTTCACGATCAGCAATGTGAAATCTTTTTCAGGACTGGAAACTCTTAACTAAGCGGCGAATTTGCGTTCAGATCTAGGGCCCAGCAGGCTGAGATTTTGCGAATCAAACGTTTTAAAGTGCCAAAATGCCGCACGTTACTCAGACACTGATAACGAAGTCTCGATTTTGTCATCAGTTACTCCAGTCTTGTACTGATTTTGCCATTGTGCTTGCAATACTTTGATTAAATAGCAATGTTTTCCGCTGATAATGAGGTGCTTGTGTAGGCCAAGTGTGAGAACAGAAAGGTGAAGTCATAGCTTTTGTTCTGCCTGAGAAAAAAAAAACCTCAGTACTGTAACTCCTGTGGAGGCAATAGATTGAGCTCATCCCTCATGATGTCGAGGTCTGCGATAATGAATGGATCTTATTTTTGTATTTTTTTTACACCATTAATAGAAGCGCAAATACAAATGTGAGGTAATGTCTCGGAGGCAGTCTGGGTTGATTTTAATATTCTTCGTTCGGACCCAAGTTTCATGACCAAATTCGTCCCAAATTTTTTGAATTGGAGTAATCACTTTTTTTTTTTTAAAGCAATAAAAGCTCTAATAGCACAATATCACAGAAGGACTTTAGAGAATTGGTCTAAGTGCAGAGCAAAGGTTTGTGTGTGTGAATGTTTTTTTTTGCGGTGTTGGGTCTTGAGGTCTTCTTTGCACTGCAGCTGTTTGTCCTAATTTACGCCGTCTGCACTTTTTCATGTCTTTGACATTTAAACACACATCGTTTGTCTGTGTTGTGTGTTTAACACTGAATACAATTGTGTGGTCGCTGGACACGCAGACGAATTGTTCAAGTCGAGCCCTGTTTTTCTGAATTTCAGCGGCGAAAACCCTCCAGATTTTCAACATCGAGATGAAGAGCAAGATGAAGGCGCACACCATGACCGACGACGTGACGTTCTGGAAGTGGATCTCCCTCAACACCGTAGCACTCATAACAGACAATGCAGTCTACCACTGGAGTATGGAAGGCGACTCGCAACCTGTTAAAGTGTTCGACCGGCATTCCAGCCTAGCAGGCTGCCAAATTATCAACTACCGCACCGACGCCAAGCAGAAGTGGCTTCTTCTGATTGGGATTTCCGCACAGGTGAGCCTCATTACAGGCAGTTCATGTTTGTTTAAGGTAAGGGTGTGGTGAAAATCTGGAAGTGATTAGGTCACTGACACTGTTTACTTTTACGTACTACGTAGGTTGAAGCGTTCCTAGAAGCTTCTTGATACTTAGTTATGCAGCTATAACATCCTGGATGTTTCCCTATTAATCTGTCGGTACTTTAAACTCAGTGTTTTGCATAAACTTTGTGGAAGTCCGAAGAACGTATTAGTTTCTAATGATTTTCACGTTCGCTCCTTGGCAGCAAAACCGTGTGGTTGGGGCAATGCAGCTGTACTCTGTGGACAGGAAGGTGTCGCAGCCTATCGAGGGCCACGCTGCAGGCTTTGCTCAGTTCAAAATGGAAGGAAATGCTGAAGAATCCACGCTGTTTTGCTTTGCTGTCCGTGGTCAAGCAGGAGGAAAGGTCTAAATCGTCGACTAGCTTTCCTAAAAAATGACTTCAAAGCACCTCCGAATATACCTGTTGTTGTCTAGTGAATTGTTCGCTCGTATTTACGACGTGTCCTTTTACTGATCCTCTAGCTGCACATCATTGAAGTCGGAACGCCTCCGTCCGGCAATCAGCCATTCCCGAAGAAAGCCGTCGATGTCTTCTTCCCACCGGAAGCCCAGAATGACTTCCCTGTCGCTATGCAGGTATTTTGAGCTTTCTAAATGGTTTTGTAATTCTGATATCATCACATGCCCTTGCCGGATGTTGCGAGAGCAGATAATGTTGTAACTGCTGTTCAAATTTATTATATCGCAAGACACAGTTGAACGATGAGTGTGTGTTCTGTTCTAAGATGTCAGATTACGAATGTCGTTAAACTTTTGTTTTTCGCTCATGTAGATCAGCTCCAAGCAGGACGTGGTTTATCTCATCACCAAATATGGCTACATTCACCTGTATGACCTTGAAACTGGCACTTGCATCTACATGAACAGGATCAGTGGAGAGACCATCTTCGTTACCGCTCCTCATGAGGCTACTTCTGGCATTATTGGCGTCAACAGGAAGGGACAGGTATTATTTAGTTTAATTTTTTTTTTCCCTGCATTCACAATAAAATACAAACATTGATCCCACTAGGCTTTTGATCCGTCATTGTGTTCCCATGGACCGACACTGAAAACCCAAGCGATTCATTTCCACACTGTAAACAGTAGATGCGAAGCTGGAGACGGCCTCGTGCTTGTCCCTCTGTTTACTGTAACCTGATGCTTCCAGGTGATGAATAATTTTCTAGCACAGCCTTCCGAGCCATGAAATATGCAGTGAGCGAGAAGAAAGATGACCACTCTTCATTGTAGCTTTGCCTTCTTATCAAGTTGACTTTAATGCCAGCCTATTCCCAGCAGCATCAAGCCTTGAGACGGTGTAAAGCCTGCTAGTCCGTAATGTATCTGCGCATGGGACTTCATGCTACCACCTTAGAATCCAATGATACTTAGAAGTACAGTCGTGGCCACCGGTGTGCAACAGTCTCAAGCATTATGTGAACAGCGGGATGTAGTGATGAGATCTCTAATCCTCTTAATATTTGGCTTTCCCTGCAGTACCCTGCTACACGTGTGGAGACGCTACAGTTTGTTTGGGGTTTTTTGGTGTAGTCATGATGAACTGTAGCATTTTTACCAATTTTTAATGTACGAATTTAATGTGCTTTCTAGGTTCAAAGGTCTGTGGTACCATTTTCTAAAAAGGTGCTCTTGTGCAGGCTATTTATAAACAAATCGAAGGCCATGCCTCAGACACTGCCAAGTTGAATGCTTCTCCTTACTAATTTGGATGTCCAGAGATACCCTTAAATTATACTGCAAACATGAAGGACTGCATGGGGGGGGGTTTGACTTTGCCCTGACCTTGAGTCGAATCAGTTCAACTGCTGCTTACGATAATTCCATAGAAATCCTGCCAATATTTATTCACTTTTTCTTGAGACGGATTGCCAAACAACCTGAAAACCTGATAATGATGATGGAGATGGGAAAAAAAAAGGTCTCTGGTCATTCCTTTTGCTGTCGATGGTTGGTACAGGGCTCCTGGTCCTTTTCATTAGAATGAGGAAAATGTCTGAATAACGAAAACATTACACAGGTTTTAGCTTAAACCATAACCAGCTATTTGGAGTCCCTCTTCATTGGAAGCAAAAGGTGTTAAAATAGGTCTACATTAATTCTTTCCTTTAACCAGGTCTTGTTTCTCTGAGATGTAAATCTGAGGTTGGGCACATAAAACCCGTCCGTCTTTCATCACCAAGGCAAAAGCAACGATTCAGCAGAAAAAGACCCATAGACATTGACCTGGAGTCATGAAATGGATATAAAGTTACCTAAACAGTTAACCATTAAGCACAATTAAAGCTGTAATAAAGGTTCAAAAATCTCAAACCTTGCTAGAAAGTGGTCGCATGACCAAACTGCCCTTGTGCACACAGAGGGTGATGGTGACGGAGATGAAGTAGACCTTGGAGATTTGCAAAAACAATCTGTTGATTTTTGCCGTTGTGTAGCTGTCAGTCCTGGGTGCCACCTTCATGAGATGCTGTTTAGAAGCATCGCATAAAATAAGCTCTTAATTTGTGCAGTGGGCAAAATGCAGCAACTGGGTTTCACCATGTGGTGGTGCGTTAGGAATGGTTTAATATGGCCAGATTACACTGAAATGCTTTTTTGGCCGGTGTAAACCATCATGGCCTTTGGTGCTTTTTAAAAAAATCTCAGGTGAGGAAAAGCCCCTGATATCTGCTGTAAAATAGGGTAGTGGGGTAATGATTTTTTTGGGGCTGTTTTGTTGAAATATTAGTGTACGCTCACTGTCTGCTTTATTAGGAACTTCTGTACACCTGCACATTTATCCAGATATCCAGTCAGCCAATCATGTAGTAGCAATGCAGCGCATAAAATCATGCAGATGTAGGTCAAGAGCTTCAGTTAACGCTCACATTAAACATCAGAATGGGTGAAAGTGTGAGCTCTGTGACCTTAATTGTGGCATGGTTGCTGGTACCAGATTGGCTGGTGTGAGTATATCAGAAACTTCTAACCTCCTGGGTAGGTTGCACAGAATGGTGTGGGGGGAAAAAAACCTCCTGGGGTGGGGTTGGGGGGGTCTGAAGACTGAAACATCTTGTTCATGGTGGAGGCCCAGAGGAGAATGACAAGACTGGTCTGAGCTGACAGGACATCCATAGTAACTCACTCACTCTTTGCATCCGTAGTGAGCAGAAAGGCATCTCAGACTTTGCAGTACGTCGAATCTTAAGGTTGATTGGCTACAACAGCAGAATTTCCATTTCAGGTCCCACTCCTGTCAGCAAAGAACTAGAATTTGAGGCCGTCGTCAGCACAGACTCACCCAAACTGTCAGAGTTGAAGACCAGTGATGTCCAGTTTGGATGATCTTGTGCTCATGATGGTCCCAGATTGTCTTGGCTGAGATGAGTGGAAGCCTTCTGCTGTCGTAGCTCATCCTCCTCACAAATTTGAGGTGTTGTATGTTCTGAAATGATTTTTTGCACAATCTGGTGTAAAGCTCTCTTGGCAGCTGCAACCAATCAAGCATGTTTCCTCTTATCGAGGTTTTTCCACCCGCAGAAATGTTGCTTGTTTTTGTTTTTGTTTTTCGCACCATTCTGTGTAAACTTTAAAGCCTTTTGTGTGTGGAAAGTTTCTGAAATACTCAATCCAGCCCAATCTGGCACCCACAATGCCACAATCAGTCACAGAGAGACCTTTTTTCCCCCCATCACTCTCATGTTCAATGTGATCATTAGCAGAAGCCTGTGAATTTTTTTTAATGCGTTGTGCTGCTGTCAAATGATTGGCTGATTTAGAAAACTGCTGGATGTGCATCCGTTCCTTATAAAGTGGATGGTGAATGTAAGGTAAGATGTCCTGCACTTGAAATATCATTTAGGTGTATATATTTCTGATTTCCAAAACAACGTGAAGGGCAACGCAGAGATACAATTTCCCAACACCTGGGTACTTGGTTCAATCCTGAGCTTAGGTTTTGTCTGGGTTTACTGTCAGTGAGTCGGTGCTGTTTCAATGTGTTGGTCAATAACTGACATTTTTAGTTGATAATTAATTATTAGTTATGGTGTTCGGGGGGGGGGTTTGTTGACATAAAGAATGAGTTTCTAAACAGGTGTCTGGATAGTGTGTTTATTTATATATTTATTTATTTAACTACACTAAATGGTTGGAAAGTCTTCAATAGTGAATGTAAAAGAAACCACTTAGTCAATCAGCTATAACAATTACTTTCCAAATTACGCCAACACGTATCAATTTTGACTAACAAAACACAGAATCGGACATGAAATAATGCTTTGTCTGAATCACCTTTATCAGCACTGATCATAGCTAATAAGGAATTAAATCAGATCTCTGCCGGAAAGATAAAGTTCAACATGTGCTTCCTCTTAAACATGTAAAGCCAGTCAGGTGCCTTTTTTTTTTTTTTTTGGAATGGCTGTTAATGTTTCACTGTGCAGCATAACATGGAATCTCACAGATGCCCATGATTGGTTAGTGTCACTGTGATTGACCGAATGAGAGTATGGTCAACTTTGCTCCCTCGGTTCCAAGTCATAGATGTCTGTAGCGTCGTCAGGATTTGAGCTTGTGGTGATCTGATGAATCGGTGCTAACCTTTTACCCAGTAGCTCTGATTTTTGCTCACAGCCTGTGACTGTGTTTCACGTTGGCGCTTTGAGTGTGAAAACTGATCTTTGGTCTAGTCGATCATCTTCGCTCTGCAGTTTGTGTCATGTGAACTTGGGTGTGAACTGCGATATGTGAAAGCTAGGCGTTTTTAAAGGCCGGGTGCCAAATTGCGCAATCGGTTTCCTTCGTTGGATTGCTTTTTGTTTTGGGAAATTAAAGGAGACCGAATGACTTGAGTATATGGAGTAAGGAAAATGAGCAGCTTCAGCCGAACTGTTAAATCGTGTCAAGCAAAAGTAAAACGCTATTTGCAATTCCCAGTGAAAAATAATCATTATCAGTGGCAATAAAGTCATTTGTGGAGCAGGCTTCCCCCCAGAAATTGTAGCAGTGACATAAAAACTTAATCAGTCTCCCAGAGAATTTGCCCTCCCTCCACATGTTCACTTCTGAGTAAAGTCTCAAGTAAAGGTGCCCTAGATCTCTCTTCACTCATGTGTATGTGGGTCATCCTCCCTGCTGCTTTCTATAGCAGCTCATGGGTTACTAGCATCTCCTCCACATTATGTAACACATGCCTGTGTTTTTCTTTAGGTGCTGTCGGTGTGTGTGGAGGAAGAGAACATTATCCCCTACATCACCAACGTCCTGCAGAACCCTGACCTGGCGCTGCGCATGGCTGTGCGCAACAACTTGGCTGGCGCCGAGGAGCTCTTTGCACGCAAGTTCAACACCTTGTTCGCAGGGGGCAACTACTCCGAGGCTGCCAAAGTAGCCGCCAACGCACCAAAGGTATCACTTTGTGGCTTTGCATGGTTTTCCTGGCCTGTCCCATCTCCGTCTGGAGTTTTTATATACGTTTTTGTTCTTTCTCAGGGCATTTTGCGGACCCCAGACACCATTCGTCGTTTCCAGAGCGTTCCCGCCCAGCCAGGCCAGACCTCTCCTCTGCTCCAGTACTTCGGCATCCTGCTGGATCAGGGCCAGCTCAACAAGTTCGAATCCCTGGAGCTATGTAGGCCTGTACTGCAGCAGGGCCGCAAGCAGCTGCTGGAGAAATGGCTAAAGGAAGATAAGGTGAGAATCGTGTGGTGTGTGTGTGCGCGCGCGCGGTGGTGGTGTTTGTTTGTTTGTTTGTTTGTTTGTTTTTATTAGTTAAAAAAATCTTTATTTTTTATTCCCCCATCTTTGCAGGAAAACTTTTGATTTCTGTAAGGCTAATTCAGATTATTTGACAGAAGCAGTTTATGTACTGTCTCATCTTATGTCTTTCTAATACTGCATTTTTTTTTTATTTTGTTTCAGCTGGAGTGCTCTGAGGAGCTGGGTGATTTGGTGAAATCTGTGGACCCGACTCTGGCTCTCAGTGTCTATCTCAGAGCAAATGTCCCCAACAAAGTCATTCAGTGTTTCGCTGAGACTGGCCAGTTCCAGAAAATTGTACTGTATGCAAAGAAGGTCGGTTGATTGCTGGTAAAATTCAAATGATGTACTGTTTTAGAATGTAAATACAAATGAAGTATGCGTCTATTGTATAGATATTTGTCTTTTAGTCAAAAGACAAATATCTATATAACAGACGCGTACTAGGCTTTACCTTTATCTTTCCTAATTCTATAAGTACATATTTTCTAAATCCATATTTATGGGTCAGTAATTCACATTACTCCACACACTTCCACAAAAATGGAATAATAATGGAAGTTCGCTTTTAACTAGGGTTTATATGTTATAGGATGTTTATATGCTTAATTCTGTCTTCTGTTCCTGCAGGTCGGCTACACTCCAGACTGGATCTTTCTGCTACGAAACGTGATGCGGATCAGCCCAGAGCAGGGCCTGCAGTTCTCCCAGATGCTGGTGCAGGATGAGGAACCACTGGCTGACATTACCCAGGTGTCCCTTGCAGTATTTTTATATTCCATTTCCAGTTTCTGCTTTGTGACCATGTCTCTTGTTAAAAGCGCTATAGAAATAATAATAATAATAATTAAAAAAAAATTGTTACAGTATTTTATTTCCTCCCCCCTTTTTTCTGCACTGTCATGAAGTAAGGATTTTGCTAATTGAAGCATGTTTTGTCTTTCTTCTCAGATTGTGGACGTGTTCATGGAGTACAACCTGATTCAGCAGTGCACTTCCTTCCTGCTGGATGCTCTAAAAAACAACCGACCCACTGAAGGCCCGCTGCAGACACGGCTGCTGGAGATGAACTTGATGCATGCACCACAGGTCATTTTTCACCTTCGCCCGTTTCCTTCTCTTTTACGTCGACCGGACATCTGATACACTTCTCTTTGCAGTTTATTAGAGCAGTGTAGATCCTGCTGTGTTTACGCGAAAGTTTTTTGTTTGTTTGTTTATTTATTTTGGGTCGTGTTTTCAGGTGGCTGACGCTATTTTGGGAAACCAGATGTTCACCCACTACGATCGAGCCCATGTGGCCCAGCTGTGTGAGAAAGCTGGACTGCTGCAGAGAGCCCTGGAACACTACACTGACCTGTATGACATCAAACGTGCTGTGGTGCACACCCACCTGCTCAACCCTGAGGTAGTCACTCAAGACGTTACGTACTCTTCTGTCAACCTTCGTGATCAAACTTCATTATTTAATTTAGGTAACACTTTTAAACTGTGATGTAAAAATTAAAACGAGGAAAATGAAATAAAAATGAAACAAAATACAGAAAGGGCTAAGTAAGGGAGAATATTTGAGGGTCCTCTAAAGTGCACTACATCTAGGGCACTGATCTCCCCAGATCGGTATAAACCCAAAGCACATTGAGCACAAGATGTGATGTATGGAGGTAAATTATGAAGAAACCAGTAGCACTCGACTTTCACATCTTGTAGTATACAGTGTATATATCAGGGAGTTTTGCTATTGTTTGGTTTCCCATAATTAAACAAACAAAAAGGGACATGTTTAGGGCTGTATAGAGCTCAAAACACTCAAACCTTTATATAAAATGGTACATTGGCAGCTCAGTAGTTAAGACATCGGACTACTGGTTGGAAGTGAGGGCAAATCCAAGCATTGCCAAACTGCCTCTGTTGGGCCCTTGAGCAAGGCCCTTAACCCTCAACTGCTCAGTTGTATAAATGTAAGTCACTCTGGATAAGTGCGTCTGCCAAATGACACTAATGTAAAGTGCATGTAGAAATCAAAAACACTTGAACTCGGAGATTGTTTGGCACTAAATCATTGATTTAGATGATTGTATGAATAACGTCTGAAAGGTTTTGCTGATTGCATTTGTGCGTGAAAGCATTGGATATTTAGTTCCGTCCTTTAGTTCAGTTAGTGCCTTGTGGTTCAGTTTAAGTAGCTTAAGGGGGATATTGTCCACCACCCAAAATACATGCAACTGTTGGTCTGCTTGCTTAATTTGGATGACTTGGGGTTGAATTGTTTTTGCGCTGCAAAACTGCACTAGAGTGCACTAGGCATGCAGCTGAGTAGGCGTTCTCTGTTCTGATAGCCCCAAATGAGCCATACTGAGCGGGAAAACGCTCCACCACCTACATATGTGAAAGCACCCTTACAGAACACAATCATATTTATTAAAAAAAAAAAAAAAAAAGACAGTGATTGGAGTTATAAATCTGAAGGCACAATTAATTTAACTCACAGCTTGTAGTTAAGCTGCTGCATTGTTTGTACTTGAAATGAAGCTAGTAGTCTCTGGATATCGGTTCTAACTACATCTCATTCCACTGATTGCTATTTTGCCTTTGCTTGATATACGGTTTTGTTTTATTTGCATTCTGATACATGGTGATTTGTAAGTAAGCAAGTGGAACATGTTTTGTCCACAGTGGCTGGTGAACTTTTTTGGTTCGCTGTCAGTGGAGGATTCTCTGGAGTGCCTGAGAGCCATGCTCTCGGCCAACATCCGCCAGAACCTGCAGATCTGCGTCCAGGTGGCCTCCAAGTATCATGAGCAGCTCACCACCCAGTCCCTCACTGAGCTCTTTGAGTCCTTTAAAAGCTTTGAAGGTAAGCTTTTATTTCTGAAAGTCTTATCGTCCTAGTCAAAGCCCAGTTAAAATTGATATTTCCAGGTTTAATTTGACTGAGTGTGTGTGGTCCGCAGGTCTGTTCTATTTTCTTGGCTCCATTGTGAACTTCAGTCAGGATCCAGAGGTCCATTTCAAGTACATTCAGGCAGCCTGTAAAACTGGGCAGATCAAAGAGGTGGAGAGAATCTGCCGAGAGAGTAACTGCTATGATGCTGAGCGTGTGAAGAATTTTCTTAAGGTAGGAAACGGGAACCTCTTAATTAGGTTTTGCATTCTGATTTGTGAAGGAGTCTGTCTGTTTTTGCACTTTAAATTCATTCTGATCTTGGCATTGAATCTTTATCATGTGCAGGAAGCGAAACTGACTGATCAGCTGCCTCTGATCATCGTGTGTGACCGTTTTGATTTTGTCCACGACCTGGTCCTTTATTTGTACCGCAACAATCTTCAGAAGTACATTGAGATTTACGTGCAGAAGGTAAGCTCCTCTGGCCACCAACGTGTCAGTAATTCGAGCATCAGTGTGTGCTACCTCCGCTGTGGCTTTGAATACAAACTCCTGTGCCTTAAAGCAAAACCTGTGCTTTTTGCCCTGTATCAGGTGAACCCCAGCCGCTTACCTGTGGTGATTGGTGGCCTGTTGGATGTGGACTGCTCAGAGGACGTCATTAAGAACCTGATCCTGGTTGTCCGTGGACAGTTTTCCACTGATGAGCTAGTGGCTGAGGTGGAAAAACGGAACCGGTGTGTCATTCCTATACTATTCCTGTACTCTTCCAAAGGCTTAATACTGCTGTGCAATAAAAATGTGTTGTGACCTGCTACGACAAATTACTGTGTGTGTGTGTGTGTGTGTGTGTGTCAGACTGAAGCTGCTGCTGCCCTGGCTGGAGGCCCGTATCCATGAGGGATGTGAAGAACCTGCTACCCACAATGCCCTGGCTAAGATCTACATCGACAGCAACAATAACCCTGAGCGATTCCTCCGAGAGAACCCGTACTATGACAGCCGTGTGGTGGGCAAGTACTGTGAAAAGAGGGACCCCCATCTGGCTTGTGTGGCATATGAGAGAGGACAGTGTGACCAAGAACTTATTAACGTAAGAAACTGAACTTGCTTGCATAGGTGTCCTGAACTGCTATTAACGTTTTTATTTTGTGTTTTGTGAAACGTGTCTTCGAGATATGTTGAAGTCCAGATTTTCATTAAGACTAAAATGTTATGCCTTGTCCCATTCACAGGTATGCAACGAAAACTCCCTCTTCAAGAGTCTGTCTCGGTATTTGGTGCGTCGTAAGGACCCTGACCTGTGGGCCAGTGTTCTTTTGGAGAGCAACCCTTACAGAAGGCCACTGATAGACCAGGTACACAAGTGACTATGCCGGAGATGTGTTTGGCTTTTCGTGAATTACAGTTTGAATTCGTAAGAAGAAATTTTTATCCAGATTTAAGTCCTTGTCTCATCGTCCTCTCTTCCCTCCTAGGTGGTGCAGACTGCCCTGTCAGAGACCCAGGACCCAGAAGAGGTGTCTGTTACAGTCAAAGCCTTCATGACTGCTGATCTGCCTAATGAGCTGATTGAGCTTCTTGAGAAGATTGTTTTGGATAACTCTGTTTTCAGCGAGCACAGGTTAGTTTGCACTTGGCCACCAAATGTTTTGCATATCTACTCGAAGCCACTTTGTTGTCAGTTTCATTGATTTCTTCTGTTGCTGCTCAGGAACCTGCAAAACCTTCTGATCCTGACGGCCATCAAAGCTGATCGCACTCGCGTAATGGAGTACATCAACCGCCTGGACAACTACGACGCCCCTGACATTGCCAACATCGCCATCAGCAACGAGCTCTTTGAAGAGGCTTTTGCCATCTTCAGGAAGTTTGATGTCAACACATCTGCAGTGCAGGTCAGTATCAACGATCAATTTTTACTCAAATGCTTTGAAGCTGCTTTTGGGCTTGAGATTGACACTCATCATTTTTCTGTGCCAGGTTCTGATTGAGCACATTGGCAACCTGGACCGGGCCTATGAATTTGCTGAACGCTGCAATGAGCCTGCAGTGTGGAGCCAGTTGGCTAAAGCTCAGCTGCAGAAAGGCCTGGTGAAGGAAGCTATCGATTCCTACATCAAGGCTGATGACCCATCAGCATACATGGAAGTGGGACATGCTGCAGCCCAAAGTGGTAAGTACAGCCAAACCAAAAAACATCAAACTTTGTATTAGCTGCAGACTGAGTAGCATGTGCAAAGTGTGTAGAAAATGCACGCATTTCATTAAAAGAAAATGGAGATCATATTTGGCCAGTGCTGTAAGCCTCCAGCCTAGAATTAGGTTCAGTGTTTTATCTGCGTTATACACAGCTGTTCCTCTCGCTATAGAAATATGAATATCGCATTTATTATTCATTCAACCTCCCTTTTGTGAATCACACTTTAACCTCAAGGCAGTGTGTTTGTGCAGCAAAGTCGTTGTAATTTGAGGGGGGGGGTCTTTTTATTTTTTTTATCCATCTGTTTGAATTTAATAGCCTTTAATAGGTTGAACATTAATATGGTGACTAATGATTCGTAATTTCCACAGGAAACTGGGAGGATTTGGTCAAATTCCTGCTGATGGCACGTAAGAAGGCCCGTGAGTCATACGTCGAGACTGAGCTGATCTTCGCTTTGGCTAAAACCAACCGCCTGGCTGAACTGGAGGAGTTCATCAACGGCCCAAACAATGCCCACATCCAACAAGTATGAGCCATTTTGTAATGACGACGCTGCCCTTTAAGACGGCAAGCTTGTGATGTGCTCCAGTTAACTAGATACCCTTACTGATTTACTTTTTCTTCTTTAGGTTGGTGATCGGTGCTATGATGAGAAGATGTATGAAGCAGCAAAGTTGCTGTACAACAATGTGTCCAACTTTGGCCGCCTGGCTTCCACTCTGGTCCACCTGGGAGAGTACCAGGCTGCTGTGGATGGAGCACGCAAGGCCAACAGCACACGAACCTGGAAAGAGGTGAGAGCATACGCACAAACTCCCAAACTCATGCCTAATTGCTGTGTTTGTGGATAATAACTGGTTATTTTCCTCAGCAGGATCTTTGTAGGTTTATTTTAATGAAGGCTTTTGCCATCTATTGTTTTGTTTATAGTTTACTAAGTGAGATCTATTATCTTTTCCCAGGTCTGTTTTGCCTGCGTAGATGGGAAGGAATTTCGTCTGGCACAAATGTGTGGCTTGCATATTGTTGTCCATGCTGATGAACTTGAGGAGCTCATTAACTACTACCAGGTGACCCAAGTTTAATTTCCCTCTCTTCTCATAGCCCAGGTGTTAATAGTACATCAGGGCTCCTTTATAGGTTTTCCAGCAGGAATGTTGATTGGTGTATGTAATTTCGCTTTCAGGACCGTGGCTATTTTGAGGAACTGATCACCATGCTGGAGGCAGCTCTGGGGCTTGAGCGTGCTCACATGGGCATGTTCACAGAGCTGGCCATCCTCTATTCCAAGTTCAAACCACAGAAGATGAGGGAGCACCTGGAACTCTTTTGGTCCAGAGTCAATATTCCCAAGGTAAAATAGCTGAGAACTGGAAGAATAAGGATAATGCTGTCGCTGTTGTTTGTGTGTCCAGTGCAGCTTGACAGGGTCATGATGTTCTGTGCTCTAGGTCTTGAGGGCAGCAGAACAGGCTCATCTGTGGGCTGAGCTGGTCTTCCTTTATGACAAGTATGAAGAATACGATAACGCCATCATCACCATGATGAACCACCCTGCGGATGCCTGGAAGGAGAGCCAGTTCAAAGACATTGTTACTAAGGTACTGCGCTAGCTCCTGGTTTGTTCATTTGGGCAGAGGAGCGTTTACTGCCTGTGAAGAATTGTAACAGGATCTCATGTATTCTGTGTTTGTTTATTTTCTTGTTGTATTAGGTGGCTAATGTGGAGCTGTATTACAAAGCCATCCAGTTCTATCTGGAGTTCAAGCCTCTGTTACTGAACGACTTGCTCATCGTCCTGTCCCCAAGGCTTGATCACACACGCGCTGTTAACTTCTTCAGCAAGGTATCCCCCCCCCTTCTTAACATCATATGAATGTCATGTTTGATATTAAAAGCACAAATTTATCCTAATTTGGCTTTTTGCTCCCCCTCTATTGTAATATATCTTTCAGGTTAAACAGCTGTCTCTGGTTAAACCATACCTGCGATCTGTACAAAACCACAACAACAAATCTGTCAACGAAGCACTAAACAATCTCTTCATAATAGAAGAGGACTACCAGGTAGGAGGTCTCGAACGTGATTTCTTAAAGTTTATTTCTTGCTATACGTAACCAGTAATTACTGTCTTTATTAAGGGGTTAGTGTTGAAGCCTTCTTGTGTTTCACACAGGCTCTGCGTACATCCATCGATGCCTACGACAACTTTGATAACATATCTCTGGCCCAAAGCCTGGAGAAGCATGAGCTCATCGAGTTTAGGAGAATCGCTGCCTACCTTTTCAAAGGCAACAACCGCTGGAAGCAAAGTGTGGAGCTCTGCAAGAAGGATAAACTCTACAAGGTTTACATTTACTGCACAATAATTATTTGACCATGCTCAGGTGTGACATGTTGGAGTGTACCCTGCACTGTTTAAGCCATGATTTTCCAGTCGCGGACTTGCGAGAGATGCGAAAACCTGTCAGACAACTCATTCTTTTAAGACATGTTCCTTTTAAAGTGTAAGAAATTGAGAGGTGTGTTCCGAGCCAGTGTGGTGTTTGATTAGGCGCCCCAGCATTTCCAAGCAGAAAAATCGTTTCGTGTGAGCAGTGTACGTCCAGTCTGGAAAATGATACAGATGGTATCGTTTACCTGTAGTATGGTCATCGTAGAGTTTAATGCAATAAACCACTTGAGTATTATGTAATTGTAGTACATTAAAAAAAAATCTAAATCATCTTACCTAGCTGTGCAGAGCAGTTATATGGCCAGAGTTTTATATTATATTTCAAAGGCTGGTGAGAGCTTGATATTTATATCAGTAATTGATTGTAGATGCGTTTCAACCATGTGATCCGTGGAAGCGGGAGCCAATAGAAAAACAAAAGTGCTACAGTCTGGGTTGTTGTTGTTGTTATTATTATTATTATTATTATTATTTATTTATTTATTTATTTATTTATTTTTATTTTTTTATTTATTTATTTTTTTTGCTCATGCAGTGGTGCTTTTATTAGCTATAAGTTGTTCACAGATGCACAAAATATCTTCATGCTAGGACCTCCTTTAATTTACTGATTTTTGAGAGCTGTGTAGTGTGAACTTGGCTAATTGATGTACCATCTCACTCTGTGTGCTCCAGGATGCCATGCAGTACGCGTCAGAGTCGAAGGATACAGAGCTGGCCGAGGAGCTTCTGCAGTGGTTCCTCCAGGAAGGGAAGAAGGAGTGCTTTGCCGCCTGTCTCTTCACGTGCTACGACCTTCTGCGGCCCGACGTGGTGCTGGAGACAGCCTGGAGGCACAACATCATGGACTTCTCCATGCCCTACTTCATCCAGGTCATGAGGGAGTACCTCAGTAAGGTGAGCCACCACACTGCAGCTCGGTAGTCTCACATGACCACACTGTGGACAGTGTAGTGTGGAGGCACACTGGCCATGAGATCCAGAAGCACTCAAGCTAGGGGTCAAACATGGATCAAGTAATCTGTTACTATAGACACACTATAATAGATTTCATTTGTTTCATTTACTAATTATATCATTACTATTACAACTCCTCACTGTGTCCATGAAAACCCAGGTTCCTGGTGTGTCTTTTTGGGGGGGAGTTGCTTTGCATGTACAGGGAGTTTTCAGAGCCGTCTTGCATCACAGCTGGTATAATTTAGGACGATGTAAAAACCTAATAGGGGCTAAAGTTTATTTTGGTTTTTTTTTAAAAACAAACAAAAAAACCCAAACCACTGCATTAAAAGCACTCTAATGCAACTGACGTGAAATACAGTGAACCCCTGTAATATCGCGGTTCACCCATCGTGGGTTCACTGCATCGCCCATTTTCAAATTTTGATTCGCAGAATTTTTTGGCTTTTGAAGGACTCTGGAATATAATAATTCAAGCATTAAAAGAACATTGAAATAAAACAATATGCACAGTATTTCATCAGCGGATGAATACACAGTGGCGGTGTACGCCACTTCCGCTTGAGCTAGTAAACAGGCTGTAAACAGGAAGTGACCTCACCGGCAGTAAGTACACATGTAGAATTTTATATGTTAAAATTACGTCTGTTTAAGAGTGTAGAAAGTGTTTAAGAGCATAGGACGTGTTTTATTAGAGTGTGGAGAAGGTTAATAGGAGAGTGGAAATGGTTTATAAAGCCTTAATATAAATATAAATTATATATATATATATAATATAAATAAATACAATAAATGTGACTGCGCTACTTCGTGGATTTCACCTATCGCAGGGTGGCGCCGGAACGTAACTCCTGCCTGCGATAGGCGGGGGTTCACTGTATAGCCAACTTGTGAACTCTGGAAAAATTTGAGGAACTGTGTGTAGTAATGGATTATATGTAATTCCTCTCCCCTCACCCCCATTTATTCTGTTTGTTTATTTATTTTTTCTTTCTTTCTTCTGCTGTGTATCTCTGACACTACTGCTGATTTTCTGCAATTGTTCTCTTCTTGCATTTTCAATGCTGGTCTGTTAAGTCTGCTTTATTTTCTTAAGCTGCTACTCTTAAATTCCCTTTCAGGTTGATGCAATTAAGGAAAAGGTGAAGGCTGCCTCTTATTCCCTTTTAACCTGTGTAGTTTTGGAGGACTTCGGGAAACTGCATGAGTTTTCTCCCCCCCCCCCCTTCCCATGTCACTCTGCTGCTTTTTAAAACACACCTTGACTAGACTTTCCTCCAAGTTTCCTCTAGAGTACTGACCATGTGTCGAGCAGATGCTGCAGTAGCGAGCAACTTTCTGACCTGTAGATGAAGAGCTATCATTAACATCACTGAACTGCAGTCTATTATTGGCTCCTCATGCAGCCGCCATTTAGCCTGCCCAAAGGAAGGTACGCCACGCGCCAGTGGCGTATCGGTTTCCCGCTCAAATCGGCCGTGCTCGAAATTCCTCCCCTGATCCGGGTGTAGACTGCAATGCAAGTGAATTAGGTGTGAGGAAACCCTGGAAGAAGTGACCACATTTTCAGGATTCTTGTAGTCATTTACTATGTGGCCTCTCTCTGAAATCTCAAATCTACAGCAACGAGAAAGTGTGGTCCTTCGGTAGCGTATGCTGCGGAGATTTTACACGCATGCGTTTTTCCGTTGTCGATAGCACCTTTTGAGACGTGAGGGAACATGGCTGTTGGCTGTGCCTGCGTTTGGAAGCCGTGAATGGCTGTATGAATCCATCTCACCCTGTCACTCCTTCTTCACTCTTCTACTCTGCGTCTCTTTCATGCACAACTTTGTAACTAAACAAATAACAGCTAGTCCTCTGGCATGGTCCCCCTCCCCCCCAACCCTCTTTAGTGAAAGTTTTGACTTTGCTGATCTTTTTCAAGCCTGCTGTACAACATTCCCATCGAACATAGTGTCAACACCAGCTGTATGTAGAGAACTGAACCCATCGTGAAGCATGCACTCATCCTAAGCAGCGGCAGCCATTGATTATTGTGCTGTAGTTGAACTATCAAGGTCTCCTGTCAAGGATTTCCTGTGTGACTAATCATTTTTGTCATATTTGAGTTGTAAGTTTCCTTTATTTTCCTGACGAAATGTCCACCTGATGATGATAATTACACGACTGTCTTCAGAGCCCTTGTTCTTGGTAATAATCAGATTCACCTTCCCGTAGCGACCATCCACCAATTAAGCTCTGTTTAGGTGACAGGGTTCTGTTTTCTACATATGCACACTTGATAAATACGAATTGCTCAGTGGCTGATTGGGGGGGACCATTAAACTCTGACACACCAAAGTCAGATGTTTTGTAATGCACTTTGATTAAACTGTATGCCATTTCATGCCATGGTGTTGTTGGCAAACACAGATGCGGCGATTCTGCAGTAGGATCCATGCTCACCAGCAGTTCTGGACTGTTGTGGAAGGAGCTTGGGTTATGTTCTTGCACTCTTGCTTTAAAAGCATTTGCACCTTGGTTTAAGCTTGGCTTTAAGCATCTGCCATGAATGGTCCCATCCATCAGTCATTTTCTTTGTTGAAAAGGAAGGCCAGACAGTTGTTTCATGTTCTTGCCACTGGGTGGCAGCCTGTTTCTTATTTATCTTTCTTCTGTCTCTGTCTCTGGTTCAGGTTGACAAGCTGGATGCGTCCGAGTCTTTGAGGAAAGAAGAGGAGCAGGCCACAGAGGCACAACCCATTGTTTATGGTACGACTCCTCTACTCTTTTACGTTACTAAATACAGTAGTCCGAATGAACAGTTTGCCTAGTAAGGGCATCCAGGTAAGTGTAATGCATGACTGAGCAATTAGGTCTGGGCCATATGACCTAAAAATTATATCCTGATATTTTCTGATATTTTCACGAGACTATATTTATCACCATACATATTATGCTCTAACAATAATGTTCAGAGACATTAAGAACATGCAGCACTTGGAGACTGGAGCCACACGCGCTCTTGTGCACACAGTAGGATTGTAATATAATAGTCCGAATGTTTAAGTTAATTCTACGCATCATGATACATTAGATTGACTCTTCGTTGATTGATTCGGGGCGCTAAAAAACTGGCGCTACCTGTTCATTTCTGGAGAAAAGTTAATATTTCTGCTAAACCACGATACTCAGGATATTCACTTGGCTGGCGATATGAATGGTCATATTGCATTAATGTTGATTTATCGATGTATCTCCCAGCCCTACTGAACAACATGTTAGAGTTTTCACGTGCTGGCTGGGTTACATACACAGTCGATTATTTGTTCAGCTCTAAATGTGTCCTTTAGCACGTTCAATGGATTCGAGTTTTTCTTACCCGTTTATCCTCGTGGAATGCAGTTGTTAATGTTAAATAGGAGCTTTGGAATGAATTTACAAAGCTGAATTTTTTTTTGTACATGCCAGAGTAATCACATTACAAAGACAGAAGAGAGTTGGTTTTTTTTGGTGTAATTTCCTCACCTGTTTTCAGACTCTGCTTGAAAACTGCCTCTTGATATAAGGAGTAACAAAGTCCCTGTCGCTTCAAGGCGTACTGCATATCAATAGCATGTCATAAACTGAAGACCTTGCACTTTCCGATAGTACTAGTTGGTTTTCTGTACAATGAAGCATTGTCGAGTATTTGGGGTGGGGGGGCTAAGAAAACCTTTTTAATTTAAATATTCAAAATTTAATATTAATATTTATATTTTAATATTTTTAATTTGATCTTTTATTATTTTACGGTCAACACAATTTCATAAGAGATTTTCCTCCTTGGTATGAAGGCTGATTAAAAAAAAAAGTAGTATTAAACGTTTTATGGCATAGCATTTACGTACATATAGGGACATAGCATGATCTAGCATATACGGCTAGCCATGATAATAAGTAAGGTAAGAGCTTAAACATAAAGGTTGTGAAAATACCCTGATGATAGCTGACGGTTCATAGGAATAAAAATGAAAACATTCATTTGAATGAGTCAATTAGGAAGAATGTTGCTCAAACTGTTTTGTGTTGTCCTTGTATTCCAGGCACACCCCAGCTGATGCTCACCGCAGGCCCAAGCGTCCCCGTTCCTCAACAGCCTTACGGCTATGGCTACGGCGCCCCCGCTGGCTACGGTCAGCCAGCGCAGCCCGGCTTCGGCTACGGCAGGTAGAGCCGCCCCCCCCCCAAGCTCCCGCCTGCATTTCTCCTCATTCGTCTCTCCTCGCGTTCCTCCCCCCCTGCTCATTGTGCTTTATTCACAGAAGTGTTGCAAAATCAGACTTGTGCATTTTCAATGATTCTCTATAAAATGCATTGAAGGACTTCCTTTTTATTTGAGTTAAACAAAGTAATTCCTTTATGTTACATTCCATCTTCCAGCTTACTTATATAACAGATTTTGTGTCCTTATTGATTTTGATTTTTTTTTCTTTTTTTTTTTTTTCTTCTTTTTTTTTTCCAAGTGGGGGAATTGGTGACTGTAAGTGAAATTTTGAGAACGGCAATTAACCTTATTAACACATGTGGTGAAGCATCTGATTTGCACTCTTATCATGAGAGGGGGAAAAAAAAAAAACTAATGTAGAATCTCCTAATTTTGATGTGCTGTATGTGAACGCTTACACTGTCTGTATAATGCACTTCATTATTGTATATTCTGGGGAAAAAAAAGTAAAAAAAAAAAAAAGAATATTTGAAGCATATGCATCCATTTAGCAACACTAAGTAATAATCATATTCTACACAGGTATGTAGCTGTATGGAATTTTATGTGCATACAGACATATTGATTATAGAAAGCAATTTTAATCCCTTAAACATGAAACCCGTACTCATCGAGTGTGTCCGCATCGGCCTCCTTTCATTCACTCCGTGTGTAACAGGCGAACTCCTGTTGTCTTCTATACAGTGCTCTTGTGTGATTTCCATAAAACGAGCAAGGGATAAATGATTATTCTTCTGACCTCTGTGTGTGTTTACTCACCATGCATCTTCCCTGTATTTGAGGTTTGTGTATGCCTGGTGTTGTGATGTTCTAGCTTACGTTCTAGCTTTGTTTGGAGTGTACAGAAGAACGGATGCGTTGAGTTGGATACCACGCTTGTCCTGTTAAGTTCTGTTGTGTGCAGTAGTCTGCGTTCGGAACGAGCAGCTAATCAATTTACAGGATTGTGAACGTTTCTGGTGGCTTTGATTGTAATACTTGCTCACATTAAAGTTGAAAAAAAAAATCATCTAATTGGCGAATCCTCAGCCTGGTCTTTGCTGTGGTCTTTACTGTCTTGGGTGAAGAATTGGAAAATCAGCACGAAGCAGGTGTGCAACACACGGTTGGGGGTGAGGGGGATAAAGGGAGAAAAATCTAGCGTTCAGGTATAGGGAGGAGAATTAAATTTTTGTGTCCAAAAACCAAGATGATTATATGTCTCAACTGGATATGAATAGAAATAAGTATTATGGTATGAAATAATTATTAGTAATTAATAAGCTTTTAATTGCACATTATATTTGTATCCAAAAACCAAGATGAATATATGTCCCAAAACTGGATATGAATAGAAATAAGTATTATAGTATGAAATAATTAATTATTAATAATTAATAAGCTTTTAATTGCACATTATATAGTATGAAGCTGCTTTGTGCCCATGTCTGCTATTAAAAATGCTATATAAATATAATAACAATAATAATAAGGTATGAAAGATTTAGCAGCTAAATAAAACTGAATTCTTTATCTCCGCTGGCTTTTATTTTGTAAAAATAAAATAAGTACAGTAAATAACTAAATAAATAAAAGAAGTCCCTAGCTATTTCCCGGAAGTGACGCTACCGGTGTTTGTGTCGTTCATCCACATTGGCAGGAGGAACCGAGATCCTGGGTGAAGCAGTAGGACGCTAAAGGTACGATTTCTCACCCCGTCGGGATAAATATACACCTCCGAATGGCTTCCCTGGACTTCTCAGCCTCACTTAGTCCTGAAATATGACAAATACGACCGACCTGTCTTCGAGTCTTTAACAGGAAGTGCGCAGTAAACAGCAGAAAAGCCCCAGAGCGCGAGCCTGCTAGCTAGCTGTGTCGAACTGCTGTGTCACATGGGGCGCTTTAACTGCCCCACGTGACCGGTGTCCCTGTCCACCCTGTGTTTCTAACCAGAATAATGTCCCTCCTGTAGTGGTTAACTGTCCCCGTGTGGAGCAGCTAGCAGTTTGGATGGCTGGACACGGGACGCCGGGTTGCTAGCATGCTAGTCAGGGTGGCCGTGAGGGTCCCAGGCGGAGCGCGTGCTGTGATGGACAGGGTGTTGTGTGGAACTGGCAGCTCCACACTAGTTAACAACACAAGACACACGAACACCCAGGTTTAATTCAGGACAAGGCTGGGCATGGGACACCTGTGTGTCCTTCATGGCCTTGGTTTGTCCCTGACACCCTTCACACTGGGGGTTGGTGATGATCTGAGTGAACTTTGTCCTTCTCACCTGTGACATGGAAGCTCTGGGGAAACCTTCTGTGTGTACTCCTCCTGGGACGGAGTCCAGAAAGGGTTTCGTGTGTTGAGAGTACGCTGTCGGATTCTGTGTAATGATGAGAAAATAATGTGCTTTTCTTTTCTTTTCTTTTTCTTGTGTTTTGGTTTCATTCCCCGCAGGTCTTTGGAGTCATGGCTGAAAACGCAGCAGATTGCGAGTTTCCACAGAGGCGACTCGGGTCCAAAGAGAGCCGTAACGGGAGCTTTAAAGGTCAGTGCAGTGTATTGGAGAAGAAGGACTCTCGGGGGACCATGGAAAAGTCCTGTTTGACCGGTCGAGGGTCAGCAGGAGTTCCTGTGAACGAATAAACAGCCCTGGGTGAAACGTGTGTTGTTCGTGTAAATACTGACTTCACACCCGGACTCTTCTTTCTTTCTGGGTTTTCTTCTCTTGTGAGATGTTACACTTCCTGTGCCTTTGCTCTCATGGCAGTGGTCTTCTGTATCAAGGGTCTCCAAACTTACTTACTTACTTATTTAATCAATTGGATTCATTTGTCTTAAAGGGGACACGATGTACAAGTTTTGATATTATTAATTTCTATTATTTACTAAGATGCCCCTTGTAATGTGTTTTTTTTGTTTTGTTTTTGGTTCTTATTTCTCATGCCCTTTTTTTTTTTAGCATGATGCAATAAGTAAACACGTTTACATGAAACCTGTCAGTCACACCCACGGAAACGTTTTGCTTCAGATTGCACTTTTCTGTTTTCAGGATGACGTCCAGATACTCATGCACCCGTATGTATATAACAAATACTCCTGAAACTGTATACAGTACATGTAAAATTTACATACCTGCTGTGCCCTGTCACATCCCTAACACTGGGTAAGCTAACCTGAGCAGGCAACAGCCAACAACCTGAAGCTCCTGAACATTTCATTTTTATTTATTTGGAAAATTTGAGCATTTTACTCCGACAGAGTTGGCACAGATCCATCTTTCGATATCAGCTTTCTAGGAGAGCCCGTGTGATATGATACGGCCCAAAGCTAGATAAAAATGTCTTCACCAAAATGCACTAAGCATGACACTAATGTCAGGCTGAAATGTCTTTCCCCAGGAATAAAGGCCAACCACTCTTTTTGTGTATTAGCTTCCTTTGGAAGAAAATCCAGACTCAGGTTTTCTTTTGTGCATCTTGAAACAACACCTTTGTCCTTCTCCCCAAGATCTCCTCTTGCTCCTTCAGGGTAGACGCCTCCTCCGCCCCATCTTCTTGATCCTAAGAATTAGGGGCAGTTATATGTTAACCAGTGAAATATCTATGTAGGACGTCGGAAACGAACACTTTTCAAACGGTCCCGTTCTCTCTGCCTATTTTTTTTTTCCTTTTTATTTTTTTCCTATGGCCTTTACAGAGGGGGAAGGTAACAGTTCACCCTGAAAGGTCCTGTTCATCTCCATGTCACATCAACATAACTTGTTAAAAAAAAAACAAAAAAACAAAACAAAAAAAAAACAAAAAGTAAATAAAATACATTTACAGCATGTCCCCTTTAAATTATTTGCCTCAAGTACCCCTAGAGATGTTACCCTGCGCTCACACAAGCAGCGACGACACTTGACAAGGCGTCTGAAGGTCACTTGTGTCTGCAGTGACGGGATGCGCTGTGTGACACCACAATGAGTCACCTGGCCACAAAATTGCCATGAAGTAGAGACTTAAAAAAAAAAAAGTTGAGCAGACTTTATGCAAATGAGCAGCAACCGAGTTGAGCAAATGCGAATCAGATGGCAGACGTGCTTCTCCTAGATTCTTTTGTTGTGAAATGTTTTTTTTTTTTAATAAACTTTAATTCCCACGCTAGTATTTTAGTTCCTATAGCCTGCAGCATTGTTGCTGCCCATGGATAACGTGGTTGTTCTACCTTGAGGTGTGGTGAAATATGCAATACTTCATGCTATTACTAGGAAAATAACAAGAAATTTGTCACTGGGAATACACCTAATTTGTAGGTTCATATATACTTTGTGTGTGTGTATGTACATGTGTATACACACACACACACACAGTGGACCCTTGGCTCACAAATTTAATTCACTCCGAGACTCTGTTCATGACCCAATTTGTTCGCGACTCGAATCAAATTTTCCCATTGAAATGAATGTAAATACAATGAATGTGTTTCAGCCTCAAAATATGTTTTTAAAGTGTATTATGGATTTATGTGTGGCAAAAAAACAGAATAAAATTAAAATAACCTTAATGATAGAAAAATAAACCTAAATGAAATAAACAGATGATTTTAATGCAC
>JAQLOM010000003.1:13398878-13418340 GCA_030068315.1 Chrysichthys thysi
TGTGTGTGTGTGTGTATATATATATATATATATATATATATATATATATATATATATATATATATACACATAACACATATGTGTGTCTGTACAGTATATGTATGTGTGTGTATACATGATGTATGTATATGCAGTATAATTTCCAAACACTACTTTTTCAACAAAAAATTCATTGTTACGAAAAAAGTAACTCTACATTACATTAGTGTTAAATGTATGTCGCTCTGGATAAGGGAGTCTACCAGATATCTTATTTGTGCAACTGAGCAGTTGAGGATTAAGGGCCTTGTCCAAGGGCCCAGCAGTGGCAGCTTGGCAGGGCTTCGAGTTGAACTCACGACCTTCTGATCAGTAATCTAACGTCTTGACCACTGCGCTACCACCGTCCCTGGTGGTAAAAAGTAACATATTACATTATTATAACACCTCTCAGACACATGCCATAATCAAGCATCAGGGATTATCTGCCCAAAAATTGACGCAAACGTGACAACGTCTCCGGAAGAACTGTGCCAGATGTTCAGAAAATGTCAACTTATACCTCTGATGGTTTTTGTGTGTCATTTATTTTTTTTAAATTTCTTTTTATTAAGAAAGAGATTATGAATGTGGACATATTAGCATAGTTACATTGCATTTTTTTGAACCCTGACTGGACCTTATCAAGAAAGTTAGAGTGCACACAGTTACAATTCAACCCTAAATAAATACATACATACATACATACATACATACATGCCGTTTTCATGAGGGACAAGTCAGTCTCAAAGTTTAAGCATGACACACCTCGGTGGATTGATGTAAGCTTGCACAAAATACAGTGTAGTCTGGACCTAGACGGGGATAGCCAAACCTCTAGAATCAAGTTATATACTAAATGTTTACATGGTAAATGCTTGGAAGCCCGTAAAGTATAGCAGTAGAGGTTCTCACACGGTGAACCTAATTTGTTAGAACCTCTTATAGTGAATGTGATCTTCTCCAAATGTAAAAAGCAGCATCACATTTCATAACCGTTGTGGCGCAGTGGGTGGAGTACTTGATTTCCAATGGAGTAACATTTGCCTGCGTGCCATTTAAAGATACAAAAGCTATGACCCTGAGCTGTTTTTTGTTTTGTTTTTTTTGGTCAGAGTTTATTTTAATTTTTTTAATCCAAGGGTTGTCACATCAAATAATCACTTTGTTTAGTTATTACAGTTTACTGCAGTTCATGCTTTTTATAGAGGAAGGCTTAGATGAATACATAGGCATATTTTAATATGTTTACCGGGGCCTATGAGTAATAATTCCGCGTACATAATTATAATATATTTTGAAAGTTTAAAGGTGGTGTTGGAAATTTTTTTTTCTCATTCCCCCGATGTAAATAGATGACTCGTACTACCAGTTGTGCAGCTTGTATCATTCGTGATGCACAGAGACCCAAATGTCTGAGAGCTCTAGTGAGAATTTTAATTTAATCCAACAGTTTAATTCCAAGTGATTTTACTGACGGTACTTGACTGAAAAAATATATCAACTTCAGAGTTTCTTAGTATTTGGTTTGTCCCCTTTTTGCTTTAACGTTTTAGTGTACTCTGGCATGGACTCCACAGGTTTGTGCAAAACCTCCTAATCTTTTTTTTCGATCAAATCCATCAGTGTGTCATGTGAACATGTTCCTCAGTAGAAGAGATCAGGCATGAGGGAAATCTGCGCCATTGTACAAAGCAGATAAAATGCTCATTCTTACATTTCAATAGGGACCTTGAAATGTTGTCACGAATCTTAAATGTTTAATATGTACTGAACATTCTTTCTTTGTTTAAGATATTTCAAAATGATTGAAATCTTTTTTTGATTTGTAATTTTGATCTCCCCTCACACCTGCCACAGGGATGTAAGGTGACGTAAGCGGAGGAACCGTAGAACCGTGCATTGCCTTGATGAACAACTATGTATACCACTCTCTCACAAAAATGCACAAAAATATCTAAATGTCTTTAAATGAAAGTAGCCTGCATTGTCGTAGCAAATGAGATGTTCTTTCACTTCCCCAATGAAGACTGGGGAAAATCTTTTGTGAGGAACTACAAAACACAACGTCCGCCGTCCTTCGACTTCCCCATGCAGGAGAACGTTAGAGAGACGCTTTGCCCCCGAGTGTTACAATGCACTGGCACAGGAGACGCCATGAATTTTAAAATGATGTCGATTTCGAGAAAACCTCAACATATCAAGAGTTATACAGATTTATCCCGTCTCCACTAGGGACTCAATGCATTAAGGTCTTGTTTGTGTGAAATCATTGCTGCTGCAGTATCTCAAACAAGTGGTTGAATGTTTGTAGGGTTTATATAAAATTATGACTGTAAGGTGAACTGATTTTAGATGATGTTATCGATCCAAGCAGGGCCAAGGTCACAGCAAGGTCAAATGTTGTCTGATGGGTTTTTTTTTAAAATAGGTTTTCAAGATCGATCTTCCTTTTTGAAGTACAGTAATGTGAAATACTTGGGCACCCTTTTTTTATTTTTATTTTTTTTAAAGTACAAATTTTGTTACAGGTATTAACAACCTCAGGTTTCCAAACCTTACTTTTTGGGAAAAATCATTTGAAAAATTACTTTATAGACAAAAAGCATAATGAAGGCTCCTGGGTTTTGCATGCAAAAAAATAAAGTTAAATAAATAAATAAAAGAAGAAGCAAGTGAGACTGTCAGTCTCTTCAAGAAACTTCATGAAACTTTAAAAAAAAAAAACCTGCATATTGTACCTGGCAGTGTTGTTGTTGTTGTTATTATTATTATTTTTATTATTATTATTATTATTATTATTTATATATTTTTTTTAAAGGCAACTGCACGGTGAAGTATTTTTCGGTGCAGTAGAAAGATTTCGTTTCATTACTTCTGAGGAGCGATTCTTTGCATGTGCCTAAGACCTTTTCTCAGTATTGCAATATTTGAAAGATATTTCAGGAATATAAATGAGCAATTATTAGCAAGGCAGTAGTGGCATCACCTTCTACTTGAGATCTACGCTTAGACTTGGTTTATGTGGCGCTCCGGCTGTATGGGTCATCGTGTAAGTTGTTACTATAAAAACAATATCGTATTAGAACGAGTGCTTTTATATAAAGCTGTGAATTTCCTTGCGGTCGCACTACTGTCAAAGTTGCCGTTGTAGAAAATTAATCAATTCCTCCTGGCCAATCCGATTCAAGAACATGAGGTATGTGTGGTGATGAATGAATTATCACTCTATGGCCTTTATTTAAATAGTGGCGCCAGGCGGCACAGGGGGGATTCAAACCTTGGTGTGTGGGTGACCTGGAAATACCAAAAACAAATCTTTAAATGACGGTTTCACACCTGGCAACTTCTTTTACAGAGTTTGTGTAGGAGCTTCTCATAGACTCGAGCAGACTTTAAGCTGTCTCCCCAAAAGATGTGCTAATTTGGTGCTCTTTTGTCGTCGTAAATGGAGTCTTAAACTCTATAATTCTTTATATATATATTAATGAGAGATAAAATGCATCGGACTTTTATTTATTAAAGTTATAACTTCAGTTAACTATATTAGGCATTCCTCAGAATTGGCACATTATTTCAGCTTTTTAGGCTGAAACGTTTATCTAGGGAGGAAAAAAAAACATTAAGTAAGGCCACAGCAAAAGATAATTTTGATGATTATAACTGGATGTGTTTTTTTTAAATTGCTGTTTGTTTGCTTTTCTCTTTTGTGATGGTCCGATCAGACAGGGACTTTAAACGAGTGATTTGTAAAAGTATTATATTGAAAGTGTACAGTAGGTTTCTTGTTATTCAGTGTTTACCCCCTGTCTGTTCTGATGCATTACAAGACTGTGGTTTTGTTTTTATTCAGTTTTATTTTCAGCATAATAACAGGCATTAATTTTGCAAATTTATTATTATTATTAGTAGTAGTAGTAGTAGTAGTAGTAGTGGTATTTATGTATTTTTTAACACAGACTATGCGGTGTAGTTAGGAAGGTGCATGAATGCCTGAATTCTCAAATAAATGGGAAATGGGGTTTGGGGGGAATTAAATACACTTGGTTTAGTGTAATAGGATATCAGAAAGTATGTACAGCATATTAACTATATTAATTTTTACTTTCGTCTCTCACCCCACAGGCTCTGGTACAGAAGATATTCCGTGTTTTTGGTCCTAGTGCTTTTTTCAGTCTTCACAGTGGCCTATTCAATAGAAGGGGCACATCAAGCGGTGAGAGATTCATATACTTATGAATGAGCACACTTTTTTTTAACATCTTGTGGGTTTCTGCCTTTACTTTTATACCATCAATAAGCTCTGTTGCTCCTGAAACAAGTAGTCGAACATGTTTCGTGCCAGTTTTCCCCTTGTTCATGTTTGAAATGTTTATCAGTAGACTCAGGTTGGTGTTTTAAATGTTATAAATGTCCTCAAATATGATGTTTATCATAATTATCGAAATATGTGGGTTTTTTACAGCACGTCTCAGTAGTTTTAGCTTTTAAATTGAGTCGTAAATTTCATTTTAATTTTAATTTTAATGCGCTCAGTCTCGTACACAATTGTTTCTGTGAGTTACAGCCAGCAGTGGACAAAATACAAATATCCTGTAAAAAAAATTAAAATTTATAAATCTGTGGTACTCAGGAAGGTCGAAATATTAAAAAAAAAAATGCCTGTATTAACTAACCTGGCGATTTAATTAAAATGCACAGCAACGAGTTTCAGCCATGATGGCCTTTTTCAAGGTGAATCAAAATGGTTGTCATGAAGCACCTCCTTCTTTATCTTAACAAATAATCACATGATTTATCATGTGACCAGTTTAGGGACAGAGTCATATGATTGATCATGTCATCTGTACATAAAATAATATCTTAAAATAAAAAATTAAAAAAAAGTAGTACTTTTTCACAAATAATAAAAGCCATAGAAGAGTTATATTATGAACTTACTACATAAATCTAGAAAATATATTGCTCAGTAAATTCTTACGTACATGTTGAAAATGCAAAAACGCCCTACTTCCTTATTAGTTGGATACGACAAAATTAATCAAAGGTGAGAAGTCATGTTCTACATTTTAAACCCGAGTACTGAGTAGCTTTAAATGTATAAATCCAAACCGATTCTCTTTGTAAGGGTCTTTTGAGTCTGTTGCAAAGCTTTATCGATTTAGTGACATGTTCTGTAACAAATATTTTTAAAGTATCGCATTTTCCATGGCCAGCCTATGTATAGTGTAATGCCACTGGATATTAGGGGTTATTGGTGTTGATGGCATTTATCTTCTGCTAATCTCAGTTTTAACTTGGAGTATATCTAATTAATTTTAAGAGTATAAAAACCCTGTACTTAAGTGAATTTTGCGATGCCTTAATTTCTAACATGGAGCTATTCGTTTAGCAATTCTGCTGAAATTAATTAAAGTACAGCCAGACCTGCTTTATACTGTACGTAACTGTCTAAACTAAAAGTAAGTACAGAGTTTGCACATGGCAGGATTACCTGTATTTTTGGAGTTTTTCTTGTTCAAGTAGGCTACTGTTCCAAACTTGGTTGCAGTAGAGTTAAATAATGTTGTGGGATATGACAAGAATATTCTCTATTTGTTTTTCGTCTTTGGGTCTCAGCATCTAATGACGTGCTTTTCCACTCCATGCCATTAAATTATAAATAAAAAACGGTATTCATGCCTACATACAGAGATGAAACACTTACAACTAGCTGCAACATGTACGAGAGGAAGAGGACGCATATGCATCTTTATATTTATAAAGGAGAATTTTATTCTTTTTTTTTTTTTAATTTAAGTACATTTTAGCAGGTACGGAAAGGCTCTAAGGCATTTGCTTTCATTTGAAAACCTTTTATATTTTTGTAGCCAATCTATATTTCTCCTACTGGAGCATTTAATGCACTCTGACCTGCGTAAAGCTGCTCTTTCTTGCTTCACTGTAATAATAGTTATAACTGAGTTTACCAGATTTCTGCTCAGGGTGCAGTATTAGGATTTTACAGTGGTGTGTGTTAAATTGTGATGATTGTATCAGAGATGTTGTGACCAAACACCAAAAAATGCGCATGACGAATATAATGATTCTGATTAGGATAAGTCTAGATTGTCAGAGAGAATGTCAATGAGCGTAAGATGTTTTTTTGTTGTTGTTGTTTTTTTTTTAAATGGACTAAAAGTATAAAGTCTGCAAAAAAACACCAGTAACAACTTATATTTCTATGATGGCTGTCTCCTATAAACAATCATAGAACAGATCAGTGTAATTGTTGATCTGGTGGTGTTTTTGGTGAGGGGACGTTTATTAGGCGTTTTTGGAGAGAGTCTCCAGTGTAAAGTGCGGGAAAGTGTTCAAGACTGAGTGCGTTGCAATTTCTCAGCAATGTGACTAGCAGAATTTTTTTTTAATTTTTTTTTTTCTCATAAATTGTAAAACAGAGGGGGGAAAAAATAGAGGGAACCTGGACCTGAATATAACTAATAACAAGAATGCTCTGGTTTCTTGTAACATTAAATGGCAAGCTTAACGGATAAAAAGTTTGGATGAAAATGAAAATGTTGAGGCCAAATGGCTCTTGAATTTTCTGTGGGAAAAAAACAGTTTCTGTGGTATTTCTGCCGTATTTCTGACTTTGAACTTGTGTTAATGCGAGACAAAGTTGGTATAATTTCATGAATTATATTGCATAAAACAATCAGGAGTGGAACATTTTTATGTGGCGGTAAAGTTGGCTGCCTTTTTTTTCTTTTCTTTTCTTTTTTCTTCCCCCTTGCGCAGACTGATGCTAAACCAAAATAAAATGTATGCTAATAATATCATTTATATCAAGCAATTTGTTAGGGCCTTTGCACAGTACATACACACCTTTCCTTAATTTCAATGTGCCAGTAATGTCATCCACACTCAAGCATCAGGACTGGAACACAAATATATTAACAAACGGCATTTGCGCTCGTCTTTCCTTCTATGGTGCTGTGTTTTTCACTGGAGCCTGGTATGGAGAGTCACCATGAAACAAGCTTTGTCCTGCTGCATGTTTCGAGATACCCCAAATATTGTCATAGCAAGAGTTTAGCATTTTCAGCACCATTAACATTTCAATCCTAAACAGCTGTATAGAAACGTGCCAGAATTTTTTTTTTTTTTAGCTACTGGGAAGACGTCCATTTGAATTTTTTCGTGTTCCTGGAAGTCCATGTTAAAAAAAAAAAAGAAAGAAAAACAACTATTAAAATGGTAAAATTTATTTTTAAGCCTTGTGACTCACTATGGATCGTCCCACCCCCCATTTTCACCCAAACGTTATTCTTAAATAAACAGGCAAATTACCGTGGTATGAAAAAGAGGAATAAAAGGCTTCAGAACACGGTGTTGCCGGAAAACATTCAACTTTGTATTCGAAACTGGTCTCCCCACATCATCTTGGAATATTTTTTCCCCTTATAAAAGCATGTTCCTTACATATCAGCTTCCTTTCCACTGTATTACCACTCTAATATTCAATACTGCTTTGTTCAGATTTTCCCAAGCTATAATATCCTGCGAACATTTTTCACAGTGACCGCATTTACAGTGTAGCTTTGTGTTGTACAGTTTGATCCCTGTCATTGGCATTGCTTGCTAAAAGACACATCTTGAAATGATCTTTTTTTTTTCCTTTCTTTTCTGTTTTAACCCTATAGTATGTGCAGTACTTGGAGGTGAAGATCCTGTGGTGTGCCTACTGGGTAGGCTTGGGGATTTTGTCTTCAGTAGGCCTTGGTACAGGCCTTCACACTTTTCTTCTTTACCTGGTAAGAGGAACAGTAATAGAAAATACAGATATGAAACAATCAAGATGTTAAAATATCCTCTTTTTTTTGGCTTCAGGCATATTGGCAAAACTAAGTTTCTGATGAATTTTACCCAGAGGGCGAGCCAACTGGTGCGTCACAGTAAAATCTGGAAGTTCCCCATATCAACTGTCAGCTCTTCCAAAAATAGAGCTTGAAATGGTGCTCCATGTTCGTTTAGTGCGGTTTTTCTTTTTCTTTTTAACATCGTGTAGTGAAAATGCCTTACTTTCAACCCGTATGGTTTTGAACACGCACATTTTCTTGTCAATACCTTCCAACAACAGCGCTGTTGTCAAAAATGACTCGATGGAGAGTTGAACTGTTTTAGGATTCATCTCTGAAACTTTGCTTCTCACGGCTTGTCTGCTCGGAGGAATGACGTACTCATCAGCACTGACTCAGACTCATCAGACGGTGGTCGTTGCCGTTGATTTCTGGTCAGCTCTGATGAAATGTAATGACTCGCATGTGGCAAACAGGGATGTGAAACTGCCAGCATGATGTGGTTTTTTTGTGTCTAGCACTTCAGACATGAGCGCCGAGTTTTCCTTTCCTCTGAGCTAACGGTGTTTGACAGAATCAGTTTGGGCTGTGGGCCTAGTTACAGGGACGTGGAAACGTTGCATGCTCCCTCGCGATACCGGATTAACGTGCCACTGTGTAAACATGACGCAGCAAGCTAAAAATGAACAGCCCGCAATCAAAACACGGGATGATGAAGCATCTGTGATATTTCTGCTCAGTGTGTAATAGTGTCTGAATTGAATTAATTGGGAATTAAACACGAACACTTTTGAAGTTCACTCAGGAGAGTGAGGTGACCTAATGCTTTGTCTGGGAAAGCAAGTTATTTTAACTCTCCTGAGTGAGCTGGTGTCAGATGATCAGGCTCTTCAGCATCATGATCCCACGGTGAGATCATCCTCAACTTGTGACTTGATCTGAGGCTTTCCTGACTCGACAGCCGCAGCAGTGCTGACTGTAGGCATTCCTCAGCTCGGCAGGCACGTAAAGCAAATGTCTGAGGAACGACAGCATGCCTGAGCAGCTTATCCTGTTTCAACAATGTTCGCTACTGCTGATTTCCTCTCCATTGCCAGTTTCGCTGAAAGGCTTTAGCTTGTTCTAATGGCGTCCACGCCCTCTAACACGGGGGCGTCTAGCATTTTTTTTTTTCCCCTCGGTGTGACAGCAGCTTTTCGTTCCAACAAAGAAGGAGCCACGCCTGATGAGATGCAGGCCAGGAATGACTAAACAGGTGGAATCAAGGGCTGGAATCAAAACCTGACCCCCCACCCCCACACACGCCCATTCTTTTCAGATGAGATCAGGTGCCCCTGCCCCCCCTTACCCCCGCTTACCCCCCCTTTAACAGATCTGATGGGTGTAAGCCACGGACGACTGGTACAGAGTTGAACGTAAAAGTTTGTGTTTTGCACACCTGCCTTCTAAAACTGGTCAACAATGTACGCTGAAAAATTTTCCACTGTTGAAATGTGATCAGAAATGTCAAGGGTGAACAAATCAGAAATGCAAAACGCTTCAGAAATAAAAGCTCCAGGCTGACGCCTGAATGGGCTTGGTAGCTAATGTAATCTAAGAACGTTTGGCAAACTAGTTTACACCTGTATTAATACAGACTAAGGAAAGGGAACGGGTTTATGATCATTATTCTCATCAAGGAAACATATTTGCACCCTTGGCGCAAAATCAGTGGCAAGACTATGACACGTCGAGTCCTGTCCTCGAATCAAATCTTAAAGATGTTACTGAAAAGACCGGAGTCATGCTTGGGACTTTTTGTGTCACCCGCAAGGAAACAACATGTTGGAGAGCAAGAGCGTTATATGACCGCCTTGCTCTAAACTTTATTTTCCTTGTACAGGGTGGGCCACGAAAAAGTAGCCCGCCTCTGGGGATAGGAAGATAATTCGAACAAGCAAATAAATTGTTTTTATTCACTTAAGCAAAAGTCACAACAGATGCTGAAAGTGGTTCCCGTTCACGTCTGTGCACCTCCCCACGGGGCGACAGACGGAGAGAAAGGGCCTCTGGCCTCCTCCAAGAGCATGGCACCGGTATTGGAAGCGGGTTACTTTTTCATGGCCCACCCTGTAGTATTGTTTTCCTCATCTTTTAGTGCGCCTCATTCTGTAAATATCCATCCATGCACGCGAGTCAATCCACCCGGTACAACGACATTCTTGCATTAGTCAGATCCTTCCTTGGGCCCATGTGAGAAATGAGGTTTGGTGTGAAGTAGTATATGCAAGAATTACAGCATTGAGGTGTGTTGTACCACTGTGAGGTTAAGTTTAAACATACTCACCAAATAAAAATCGGAGTTTTTTGCAAAAAGGAGCAACGGTTCTTTAAAAAAAAAAAAAAAAAAAAAAAACTTTTTCTGGTTGTGAAATCTGCTCATGTACCAGACAACTATGAATATAAAAAACCCCAAGACACTAACGTGCTTGTTCCAGGCACCCAGTGGACTGTTTAACCCATGCTGAAATGTGGAGTTTGATTTTATTTTTTAGGTTATTTCGTCTCCACTCCTCAGTAGTTTCTTCGTGTACAACCTTCTTCCATTTCTGAATAATGGATTTTCTTAATGGTCGGCCTTGGTTCCTCAAAACACTTTCGATTCCCTTCTCTAACCCTGTGGAAAAAACAAAAGGTCTGTAAAAAGGTTTTACGAAAGCTTTTTTTTATTTTTTTTTTATTTTTTTTTTTTTTATAAATCTGATTGACACTTAACTGCTCACAGCCAACCGTTTGAGCCCGTCTGAACTTTTCAGGTCATAAGTAAACCAAACTAACTGTTAAAGCAGACTTGGTTACTAATATTTAGGCCATTAAATAAACATTGAATTCCATAATGAATGGTCCAAGGCACCAAGATGATGAACTATATGTTTTAAAATGTTGCCTTGAGCTGATTAAATGGTAACAGAACCTCAGCTGGGGGTGGTCTCCTCTCTGTCTGACCGGTGTGTCAGGAGTTTGCAATGCATTCGAGCCATGGAGCTTTGTACATTAAATGCCCCCCCACCAAGGTTCCCACACACACTGCCGGACATCAGACTTAATCCTGCAGTCTCCCGCTTTTTTTTTTTTTTTTTTTTTTTTTTTTTTTTTTTTTTTGTGTCTCGGTTGATTATGTTTAGTCTACTGGTTAGATACTGTTTGTGAGCAATGCATTACCTTTTACTTCCCCTGTCTGCAAATGCCAAGACTATGCCAAGTCCATTGCGTGACTCTGAGTTTAATAAAAGTGGTGGTGGTGATGCATCATAGAAGCCAGTTGTTATGATGGGTGCTCTATCCTGATTAATGTGATTTGTACCTCAGAAAACCCCCACTATCTTCACATCAGAAGAAAGTCTGTCGCTTTCATCTCAGTTGATGTGCACTTTTTTTTTTAAAAAGAGGAAAGAACAGGAAAAAGCTTACAGGCATGATCCTTATCTCTGCAGGGCCCACACATAGCCTCTGTCACCCTGGCTGCGTACGAGTGCGGCTCCGTGAACTTCCCCGAGCCACCATATCCGACTCAGATTGTATGTCCAGAGGAGGAGGGGGTGCCGGACAGCGTGTCCCTCTGGACCATTATGTCTAAGGTCCGGCTAGAGGCCTGCATGTGGGTGAGTTGGTTTAGTCACCTTCCATCATTTACAGTTTTTGTACACTTGTCAAAGCTTTCACACGTGACTTGAAAAGATGCTTAAAAAAAGCATAATAAATTAGGATACCTTTATGTACAGAACCTGAAATAGCATAATATACAAAATAAAACGAATATATAAAGGAGTGAAGCGCTACAGGGCAAAACGAAAAACAAACGACTCGATAAATCCCTGGGAGAGTAAATGCGTCTCGAAACCGTCCGTTGCAGGAGCGCCTTGATAAAAGCGGGTAAGATGACCCATAATCTGCAACAGAAAAGGACCGGTCATCTTTTAACCTCAGAACCACTGACTAGTTAAAAAAAAAAGCTGGATTGTGCAGAAGGTCTTGGAGCGCTTAAAGACGAAGAAAGGGCACAGAGGAGGTCAGCGTTATAGCTTGGTGCCATGCTGTGTTCAGACTTAAAATAAATAAATAATTTCTCTCAAACCTGTATTTGACTGATGGCTAGTAAAGAGAGGCCTGGACAGGACAGACGCTTTCTCACATTCTTGTGCCGCTCAGGAGACATGGAGCTGAATACAGGACACAGCTGTCTCATGTAAAGGGGATTTCAGATATAAATTTGAGGGGGGAGGTGTAATAAATAGATTATTATTATCATTATTATTATTATTATTATTATCATTATCATCAATAATAATAATAATAATAATAATAATAATAATTGCTTGTTCCATTTTGGGTCTGAGACAAAAAGGATAAGGTGGTTTGGTTTTTTTTGTTTTTGTTTTTGGGTTTTTTTTGCACAGCTGTGAATATTATTTGATTCCAGATTAAAGCCAAAGCTCACTACAATGCTGGCCAGTGTAATGAAACAATACTGATATTGTGATCATTTGTCATAATATGCTTTTCTGAGATAACGTGGGTATTTTGGGTGCTATCTAATTACGATTTGTCAGTTTATAATTGTTCAAAAATAATTACGCACACAGGAGGAAAAACTGATTTCTGGTTGTTAAAATTCTTATCTTATCTTTTTTTTTGCCACCTTTTGCTGTAAATTATTTTTTGGAGACCTTAAATAAAAGTAGCCTCAAACAAATGTTTAAAGCTTGATTTTCATATATGTGCCACCACCATTATCTGGCAGTTTATTAGCCAATCGAAATATTGCGATACACTCTGTGTATCACTGAAATGCCTTCACACATTGTGAAATGATATTTTTGTCCAGTTCCCCACCCTTGTACTATAAAGTTAACAATGAATGAGAGCTTTCCCATCAGCGTTCATTTGCATGTTTTTATTTGTTCGTCATTTTTGAGACTTGTTTAAAATGAGTCATTGCTTAGGGCATGGGTTCAAAAAAAAAAAAAAAAACCAAGCTTTTTCCCCCCCCCTCTTAAATATGTATTGCGCAGGGAGCTGGTACGGCCATCGGCGAACTTCCTCCATATTTCATGGCACGAGCGGCCCGTCTTTCTGGAGCTGAACCGGATGATGAGGACTATGAGGAATTTGAAGAGATGCTGGAACAAGCAGAGAGTGCACAGGTGAGGAATGTGTTCAGTATGACACATGCGCATTGCACAGAAGCGGACGCGCCGCGTGCGTCGTGTTGCAACGGAACAGGTGATGACATATCTTTGAATTTCTTAAAGCAGTTCAACTGCTAGAACTGTGTAAAAATCTTCTTCTTTTTGCATCATCAAATAAGTCCCCAGATGAGTCACAGGATGTTTTTTGATCGTGGTGCAGTGTACAATCAAGCACTTAGCAGTGGTAGTGAACTCAGGAACACCTTACCCACCTTGCACCTTGGAATTAAGTACTTTGTAGGGCATTCCACAACACCCTGTGGGTTGTGGTGTGTTTTTTCTTTTTTTTTCCTTTTTTTTTTTTCTTCCCGGATACAAAGGTGCTAATCTCCCCCTTCTAGACACCAGGTTATTGGATCCTGTCAGCTTTCTGATAGATCTCGGTGACTACCTCAGTGTTGTGGTTTACTGCTCCTGGTCATGTGACTACTTCTTTGAAAACCCCTCCCTTGGCTTCCAGTAAACCCTTTGAGCAGTGGGTGACTCATAATGAGAGCTTCCTTTTAATTATGTGCCGTTAGTGTCTGAGTGGACCTCACGTGGACTGTTCCTTTCACCGGCAGTATTTTAATTGGTTAAATGCTTAAAGCGGGATTCGGTGCGGTACCTTTCAGCAGATGCTGCTTCAGCTAAAAAAGGAAAAAAAAAACCCTTCCTCTCTTTTTTGCCGGTTTGCTACGAGAGTCTAAAATAAACAGTTTCATTCAGTTATCTGTTTCAACACACTGTACTCTGAAAGCAGCCTTTTTTTTTTTTTTTTTTTTTGCAGTCTTGCGTGAAGTTGACTTTATTGCTCAACATTCCAGCTTCATATTTCCTCCATATTTTCTCTCAGAAATCTACGTGCTTGTACTTTTTACATTTCCAGAGAAATTCTTTCAGTGATGAATCATCCCAAGAGCACAACTAATGATGAACCCTACATGCTTCACTAAGACCTCCCTCAAAATGGTTGTCAGTTACAAAGGACACATGAGTAAAACCCTACGAGGAAATTGGCTCCCAGTTATTTAAAACGTTGTAACAATAAACACTAAGTGGTTTTATATCATATAAATGTTCTTTGTTCTTTGCAGGACTTTGCAACAAGAGCTAAACTTGCTGTACAAAACATGGTTCAGAAAGTAGGATTCTTGGGAATCCTGGCCTGTGCCTCAGTAAGTGCTTTTTTATTTCTGTTATAAACTGTGTGTGTGTGTATGCATGTGTGTATGCATGTGTGTGTGTATGTGTGTGTATGCATGTGTGTGTATGCGTGTGTATGCGTGTGTATGCGTGTGTATGCGTGTGTATGCGTGTGTATGCGTGTGTGTGTGTGTGTGTGTGTGTGTGTGTGTGTGTGTGTGTGTGAGTAGTACAGGCTCCTCTGAAAGTATTAGAACAGCATGGCCGATTCTTTTGTTTTTACTATATACGGAAGGCGTTTGGGTTTGATCAAGAGATGAATGAGACAACAATTTGGAATGTCCTGACAAAGAAGGAAACCCCTGGTGTACTAACAACCAGACATCAAATAGGCCAGCCAAGGAACACAGCAGCAGCTGATGATGAAAACAACACCACCAAAAAACAAAAAAAGCTGTGCAAACACTGTGAGGAAAAACCCAAAAACAGCAGTCAGTGACCTCAACACCCTCCACAGAGCAGGGGTGAAGGTCTCACCATCCACCGTTCAAAGAAGACGTCCAGAGCATACATAAAGGGGCCATGCCACAAGATGTAAACCACTCGGAGCAGTAAGAGACATGAAGCTAGATTGGAATTCACAAAGAAATACAGAGACAAACCCCCAAAGTGTTGATGGATGTGACGACCAGGTCAAAGTGTGGACAAAGAAAGGATCTGCTCATGATCCAAAGCACATAAAATCCTCTCATAGGTCAAGCACAGTGGAGATACGGTCATGGCTTGGGCTTGCATGGCTGCTTCAGGAACACGCTCACTAATCTTTACTGACAATGGGTAGTGGCAGAATGAATTCAAAAGTCTACAGAAAAATTCATTTAACAAGATGACCAGAAACACACTGTGAACACACCGAAAGGAGTTCATCAGGGGAAAAAAGTGGAAGGTGGTAAACTGGCTGAGTCGATCACAAGACTTTAACCCAATTAGGCATTAATTTTACTTCCTGAAGAAGAGACTGAAGCAAGAAATCCTCCCCAAAAGAAACAACGACTGAAAGATGATGTGGTAGAAGCCTGGTAAAGCTTCGCAAAAGAAGATTGCAACAGTTTGGTGGTGCCACTGGGTCGCTGGCTCAATGCAGTTCTTGGAGGCAAGGCCTATGCAACCAAATATTTAGTGTTCTTTACGTTAAGACGATTTTTTTCTATACTTTTGCTCACCTAAAACTTGAGTGGTCAGGGTTCTAAGTTGTTTAACACATCTAAATGTAAAAATAGTCATTGACGGGAAATGATTTACAGTCGCACTGTAAATCTGGTGTCACCCAGACGAGGACGTGCGGTTCTTCTCAAGGTTTCTTCCTCTTGTCGTCTCAGGAAGTTTTTCCTTGCCACCGTCACCACATGCTTTCTCATCGGGGATATATTAATATCTGAAACGAATCTATTCCGGTAAAGATGTTTTGTGACCATGTCTACTGTTAAAAGCACTATACAAATAAAACTGAATGGAAATGGGGGATTACATACATGCACATACACTTGGGAGGGCACTGAATATGTGTATGTCTACACTCACAGACCACATTATTAGGAACACCTGTATACCTGCTCATTCATGCAGTTATCCAACTAACCAAATCAGCACACTGCAAAAAAAAACCCCAAAAAAACAAATCATACAGCTCAAGAGCTTCAATTGATGTTCACATCAAACATTAAAATTGGGGGGTGGGGTGGTAATCTCATTGTCTTTGTCAGTCACATGGCTGTTGGTGCCAGATGGTCTGGTTTGAATATTTAATTCAGACACTGCTGATCTCCTGGGATATGACAATCTCTACAGTGCAAAAAAAAAAGAAACCCAAAAAAGCATCCATTGAGTGGCAGTTCTGCAGGCGGAAACGTCTTGCTGATGACAGAGATCAGAAGAGAGTGATAAGACTGGTTTGAGCTGACAGGAAACTCATAACCACTCTTTACAACCGTGGTGAGCAAAAAAGCATCTCAGAATGCATACTATGTCAAACCGTGAGGCGGATGTTCTACAACTGCAGAAAACCACATCGGCTTCTGCTCCTGTCAACCAAAAATGGAGGTTACAGTGGGCAAAGGTACACCAAAACTAGAGCGTCGAAGGTTGGAAAAAGACTGAAGCTTGTGACCTGGTTGATTTGCATGAATGAGCAGGCGTTTCTATTAAACTGGCCAGCTAGTGTCTATTGGTAATGTACGCTCAGTCTCCAGAGAAACAGGATGTCCTGGATGAATGTCCATCAGCTGCTCAAGCAAAGTGCTTCCTTGCACATCTGATTTCTCAGAAAAAGCTTGTTTCTCAGGAACATCATGTACTATAATTAATGAATTAATTAAATATGGACAGGGGTAGCTCAGAGGTTAAGATGTTGGACTACTGATCGGAAGGTTGTGAGGTCAAATCCAAGCACCGCCTAGGCGCCACTGCTGGGCCCTTGGGCAAGGCCCTTAGCCCTCAACTGCTCAGCTGTATAAATGAAATGGATGCAAGTCGCTCTGGATAAGAGCGTCTGCCAAGCGGCACTAATGCAATTAATTAATTGATTAATTTTTTGCTGTGTTAAATATTTGGATACATTTTAGATGTTCTAGAAATATTGTATAAGACAGAGGGATCAAACTGTGGCCTGCTGCATCATTTTATCTTAGCACCAACATGGGAGGAAAAGTATGCTGTATGTTCACATTAGAGCAGTATTAGCATAACGCAGTGATTTTTACCCTAAATCTCACAACACATCCCGTGGTGTCTTTCCCCCTCCGTAGTCACCAGTGTGTAGCGCCTTATGGTGACGTGGAAAAGGCAGCTTACACAGTGCGGTGGAGATAAGATGGTGTGATTTCTCTGTAAAGAATGCTTGAAAAGAAAATGCTTATCACCATTATGACACAAAGCTGAAGGTCAGAACCTAATTTAAAAGAAAAGCAGTTCACACTGCAGGCTTACTACGCAGGCACAGCAACAGGAAAAGATGCAACAGTTTTCTCAGAAGCAGTGGTGCTGTTCAAAATAGAAAATGGGCGTTTAGTTTCTGTTTAATATTCTGTTTAATGCATTTTAAAATTGTGTAGTAGTAGTAGTAGTAATAATAATAATAATAGTAGTAGTACAATTTGAATCCAGTTAGTTAAAGAGGATTTAGGTATCTGGTCATGAAATGAAGTGTGTTCAGTTTTTGTTCATTTTAATAAATGCACTGCAATTCGCAGAGCTCTGAGAGTAGCTATGAATTTAAACAAACTTACATATTTGGAGAAATAAATGAGTGCTTTATGAAAGAGTCTCATTTGAAGAGTAAACCTGTTAAGTTTATCCTATAGGTGATCCAGATTCACACATTTGAAATGATTACACAGTTATTTGCTGTAAAGCCCTAAAGGGATCAGTGTATTGTGAATTTTTCGATTTAATGTCAAATTTAGGCAAAGAAAAATTCAGAATCAGCACAATGTACAAAAATGCAGAGAACACAATTTAGAAGCTGAACAATTTTCCTGCATTTTATTATTTTAAATGCACCAAAGTGACAAAGGAGCAGTCACACTGAGGGCTAATCCTATGAATGCTTACCATGAGTATAAAAATGGTATAAAAATAATGTATATAAAATTATTTATATATGTATGTAATCAAAAGCATTAGTAAACGTGCACCTGGAGTTTCTAGCGTTCTTTATGGTTTAATCACTGGTATTGCCATAGAGCAAATCAAATATTAAAGAATGCCTAGGAAATAAGGAAACCTACACTGCTGCAGAAATAAATAAAAAAAAAAGCCTGAAGTTGTGTATGACTAAAGATGCACAATAGATCATATTTAAATAATTGTAATGATTGAGTTTTGACTTCCACGTTTAAACATTACAATATTAGTGAGCTAAACTAAAGCTAAATGTTCAAACTCTGTTTAATTTCATATTGTACTAACATAGTTTTATACACTGCCAGTTTTCTAAAACACAGTAATGTCTGTGTTTTAAATTCTTAAATTAGTATTTAGTTAAAAAAAAATCTGACCAAAGAATATGTATGAGTGAATTGAAAAGGGTTTCTTCGTAATTGTTTATTGAATTGACAAATGTTAGAAATGATTGTTATTGGACCTTTCTAGGTGTAGTTTAATATGAATTTTAAAATATGAAATTAAATGGACTCCTACCTTTAACTTAGCTCACCAATATCATAGTTAACTATGTTTAATGCTGGGAGTCAAAACTTAATCATTACAGTTATTAAAATATGATTTATTGTGCATCTCTAGTTGTACACCACTTTTGGGCATTTACTTAAACTATTTTGTTCCATGCTAAGAAAATTATGTATATGTGTGCACAAGAAACTTTTCCTGTATTTATAGTCTTGGGGAGGGGGGAAAGCAAACTTCAGAATGTGTCTGTTTTACTAGACTTTCAACAAACGATTATTAAATCATTATGAAAATGTGTACGCTTATATAAAGTGTAGGCTTGCATACTGGGGTAGTCTCGGAGCTCTGCAAACTGAAATTCATTTATTAAAATGAGCAAAATGTGACCACACTTCACTTTCATGACCAAAGTCATTTCTCTCTCTAATTACACACTTGTAGCTTGCCATGAATTTTTGTTTTGCAGTTAATACTAATGCTGTGTATACCCACTAGGATTAAAAGGTTATATTAAAGTTTTATATAAAATATGAAATTTTCTATATACAAATTTTTATACTGTTTATTTTCAAAATTTTGGCATTTAAAGGATTAGCCCTTGGGGTGACTGCTCCTTTGTCATTTTGGTGTGTTTAAAATAATAAAATGCAGGAAGATTGTTCAGCTCCTAAATTGTGTTCTCTGCATTTTATACATCGTGCTGATTCTGAATTTTCCCTTGCCTAAATTTGACATTAAATCGAAAAATTAAGAATACACTGATCCTTTAGGGCTTTACAGCAAACAACTGTGTAATCATGTCAAATTTGTGAAGGAAACACACTGCTGCCTGTGAAGGCTGTGGGTCTTCTTGTGGTTTATTATTATTTGTTTATTATTAATTTTTTTAAACACTCCTCCTTATAAATATATCCAAAGAATTCCTTCATTTATAATCTCATTAGAATTGAAGTGATACCACCTTTTGAGTCTCAGACTAGAAGCTTGAGTATCAGCCGCTATCAGTACCCATTTGATACGTGTGTGTGTGTATGTGTGTGTATGTGTGTGTGTATATATGTGTGT
>JAQLOM010000003.1:13514107-13532193 GCA_030068315.1 Chrysichthys thysi
AAGGCCTCCGGGCTGCCTTCTTTGATAGGACCCCGCCTGATAAAAAAAAATGATGGCTGAAATGTGATTGGTTAATACGAAAACGCATGTCTCGAAGCAGCACGACTTGGAAAATCGCTGAAAGGAAGGAGAGATTACCGTATTTGGAATTATTTAATAAATATTCATGGACAAAATATAATTAACATCAGTTTGTAATTCAGATATTTCTTTAGGCCTTCAGAGAAGGCCTTGAAGCCCCTGACGGCTCGCCACTGTTGAATTAACATTTTAATATTTTTTATATTGCATATAAAAACAGCGATACAGTGAAGCCGCGATAGGTGAACCGCGATATGGCGAGGGACGACTGTATTTGGTTTGTATATGTTGGTTAGGCCTAAAACACATGTGCATTTGTCTTTTATCAGAAGTTAGTGGTTATGTTTGTTCAAAACTTAACAAATATGCAGTGATTTATGTATCAAATGAAGTACCTTTTCATATTATTATGGCCATGTTTCTCTGGTTTGGAAATGACATTCATTTTGTATAAGCTACACAGTCTACACCTACACTAGCCTGTTTTCTGTTTTATGAAACCAGTATGTTCATAAAGGGGACTATTCTAACTGGCAGGATTTATACTGTTCTCTTTAATGGACATAGCCAAGTAGGGACATTGCATACTCTGTGCATGATGTCATGCACTCAACATCTTAACTCTGCAAGGAATTTTACTCTTGTAATATGTATACCAGAATATCTAGCATAACGAAGTGGTGTATGTCAGTCTTTGTTTACCCTGTGGTAACGAAAGCAGTCTACAAAAGGTTTAAATAAAAAGTGTCACTGCCTGAAACTGTTCATGTGTCAAGTTAAAAGCTCCATGTAGTTAGTGCACTTAAAGAACTAGCCTACCCACCTGTGTTACCCCGGTTGTGTTGACAGCTTTAATGTTAAAAACGTAATAACCTCGGTGCTTAGGTCTTAGTGAGGGAAGCTGCCGATCTACACACTCAACAGATGCTTAAATTATTGTAGTTTGTCCAAGCAATACACTAGGAGATGAGAGCTTATGGCCAGGAGCCTTTGAGATTTTAGCTTTAACAGTAAGCAAGCAGACCTTTAATTACTGCACAAACTCCATCGAGAGACATCACAGCTTCACCATGTTTAAATGTTTCATAGTTTATAAGGTTACAGTTGGGTTGTGCATTAAATTTAGGTGTTGTAAAGTAATTTGGGGAACTTTCCAAGTGCAGTAGAAAATATAATGCAGCTTTATGTTGAAGCTGAAAGGAAACTGTGAGTTCTTAAAGACAATGCTCTGAGAGAACATGCTTTAGGGATACTGCAGAGTCACTCCCTGGGGACACCAATATGGATGATGGATTGTAGCCTTAAATGAAAATGGCAGCCTTTTCTGAAGTACATAAAATAAGGTTTATTAATAATAAATATATAAATCTTAAGTAATGAAAACAATCTTAATTTCTTAACTTGGGTGATGTGCTTCCCTTTTATAGCTATTTTATGTAATGGATGTTTGATTGACTCATTGCTTTGATATTGAATTTTGCAGCAGAAATTTTCAGTATAGCTAAGAACATTTATTCGTCTTCTGCCGCTTAATCCTGTTCAGGGTCGCGGGGGGAAGCTAGCGCCAATCCCAGCTGACATCAGGCGAGACGCGGGACGCCAATCCACTGCAGGGCGACACACAGACAGACTATGGGCAATTTAGAGCAGCCAATCAGCCTAATCCCCTCTGTGCATGTCTTTGGACTGTGGGAGGTAACCGGAGTACCTGGAGGAAACCCACACGAATACGGGGAGAACATGCAAACTCTGCACAGAAAGGCACCCGTGCCGAACCTGGGGCTCGAACCCAGGACCTTCTCGCTGTGAGGCAACAGTGCTAACCACTCAGCCACCGTGCCGCCCACTAAGAGCATTTTTATTTCCAAAATCATAATGTGGTTTTTATTACAATTTCAAGTTTTACAAGTGATGTTCAGAATGCAGCCATGTTTTGGTCTTTAGGTTCGATTGGGTTGGAGTAATTAGGCTTTGACATCACTGATACATTATGACTAGGGGTGCTTTCACACAAAAAAGTTCTAACTTGAGTGTGTGTATGTGTGATTTTTTGCACATCATGTACCGGTAAATAGCCAAGTTGTTATTTTCAGTTACGTGGCAACTTTGGATTACTGTTAACGAAACATTTTTCATTCAGCATTTTGTAAATCAAATTGTCATTTGTTTTTGTTTTTTTTTGTTTTTTTTTACCAGCGCTCCCTTTTTTTCTTTACCACTTGATGAGTTGATTGGTTTAACAACATTTGGTGCGTTTCTAAACGGCTTCGGAAGCTTCACTGTAACCCAAAAAAACAGAGATGTGTACAGAAATGTGTACAGGTGTGCAGTTCAAGACATCTAGAGGAAATAAATATCATTAGCTGTTTGGTAACCAAAGAGACTACTAATTAAGTGTTAATTTATAGGTTTATCTTGATTAAAAAACGGCCAAAATTGGCTACAGTTATACTGAAATGGTTTCACTTGTCTAAGTCCGTTAGCCAAGGTGCTTTCTATAGCCTTTAACATAAAATGTTCTTTGTTCAATGCGGTGTTAAAAGCTGTTGTTTAACCCCACACTAATACATATAACACCTGAATCCCAATTATGAACACTTATCTTTGAGACTGTTAGTCCTATTCAGTTTTGAATTGAGTGAATTATTATGTATTTCCATGACAACAAATGCCACTAAAGTGAAAGGCAGTACTTTAGCAAATATTGTACAAGACACTGGGGATTATGGACTTGACAGATTATTCGAGATGTTAGCTGTGTTAATAGTTTGTCCCCCAGTCCCACATCTGAACACCCAGGTCGTTTTTGTTTACTTAGACTACTGTAGTTTGCTCTCTCTGTTTTCGTTTAAAATCAAAGTCTGCTTTTTCCTCTTTCCCACAGTGCTGGGCCTCTCTTCTCTGCAGATTCAGGCGCCTTTCTGTTTACTGTGTGTAGAGGAATTCAATAATGCCATTGGACTCAATCTTTCATCATGAGTGTCAACTCTTTTTGACATCTAAGGATTACCTGAGCCTGAAGCAGTCGAGGGTGGTATCTCTTCACAATGCTGGCCCCCCTGCTGTAAAACAGTACAGGGATGGGCCACAAAATTGTGGGTAGATACAGTAGGTAGCATTCTTAAGTCAGTGATTCTAACACCAAATCATGAAGTTAGTTGTCTCCATATGGCAATGAATGGTTGAGCCCAGTAAAAAAAACCATGCAGGCAAGAACCTTTGTGTTTTCCAGTGGAGCTTCACTCTGCAGAGCTGGCAGCAGATGCTTAAAGACACTATACATCCCAGTCTGACTGAAAGCAGCTCACCCACCAGGGAAGTACGATACTGCAGCAGATGCAACATCAAGGCAAACCATATACTATGTGCTGTGTCTGCATCCAGCACTTGTGTCCTAGATTTGGTAGAAATTCAGCAAAGCATAGGTCAATCTTTTTGCTGATGCATCTATGATTCATTGTTGACTGTGCTTTTCTCTGTGGGAGAGGGATAGCCCTAGGTCATGATGACTGGCATCATTGCAGTTTTTCTATTCTGTTCATCCTACCAACTATGCAGCTATGCTTAACTTTGTGGCACTTATTGCACAAGCAGTCAAGAGAGGTAACAGGGTACAGGATTGGGCCACAAAGTTATGTTCAGAGTTATGATTGTGGCTCTGAAATGGCTCTTTTAATCTTATTGATGCAAGAATCACCTTAGAATCTTCCCCCTCAACTGAACTTACTGTCCCAGTATCAAGAAATAATCTGGCACCCTCGGTTGAAACATCTAAGCCTTCATGTGTGGTCCCTCAGGTAGAGAAAAAGGGTATAGATTGCAGTCCAGCACTGCAGGAAATGCTATAAAATGCAAGAACCCTTAGTACAGGTACCCTTAGTCCAATTCAATTCAATTCAATTTTATTTGTATAGCACTTTTACCAACAGACATTGTCACAAATATATATATATTTGTGCACGATCCAGTGCATTGTCCTCCACTTTCCTGCAGGAACTTTTAGACCAGGATTAGGTTCCTAGCTATGCTGAAATCATATGTAATGGCCATTGTTGCACATAGCAGTGCTAAAGATGGGGTCTCACTGGGCACTCATGAGCTGATTACTACTTTCCTTAACTTGGTGATTTGCCACCTTTGGCAATAAGTCCATCGTTCTTGTGTTGGGGGTCAGACAATGGGGGAGTAACCCTGTGGCTACGTAGATCCAGGGTTCCTGCCAAAGGTCATGTCAGCCACTTTTGTGAACTCTTTGGTTGACTTTGCAACTTTCCAGGAAGTGGAAGCACTTGAGCGTTTCATGCTATACCCTGTACATACATTCCTGAATTACATGAAACAGACAGCAGCAATCTGGGAATCAAATAAGCTGTTTGTTGTGCTGGAGAGACTGTGGGCACTCCCCTATCTAAACAAAGGTTAGCTCATAGGGTGGTAGATGTTATCACCTCTGTCTATAGAAAGGATGAGCTTTAGGCCCCTACTGTGACATGTCACTCTATAAGAAGCATTTCCTCTTTATGGGTAATGCTCAGAGGTATGCTAAACCAGCAGGTTTGTGCTGCTGCTACATGGCTATCGTGTTTTCCAAGTTGAATTCAGTAGTCAATCTGAAGGTGAGTCAGTTCCTCATGACCTACTATTATATAGATTATCCAGGTGGTAAAACACGACCATCAGAGTCCACATCACTCGAAACCTAGGACACGCTTGGAGAGAAGTTTCCACAGTGGTGGCAGCTTTTCTGATACTGTATGTCAATAATTCAGTGGTTTCATAATTTATTGTTAGCTAGCAATGTTACTTGAATTTCTATTTAATTTAGTTTGGTATCTAATGTTAGTTATCTTGCATTAGACTTTGTTTTTGCTTAAGTTAATCCTATCCATATAAAAAGGTCTGGATAATTTCAGAATCATGGATTTAAAAAGCAAGCTTGCAAAATGTACACACACGAGCTTACTGGTAGGACTGCTGCGGGGTTTTGTCCACACACTTTTAAATTTGTTTTTGTGGTGTTTACATAATAAATAAATATTTTTGTTTAGTATTTACTTAATTAAGTTTATATTTGAACATGCCTATTACAATGAAGATACGTGGGATGAAATAAATACATTTTAAAGAAATAATAAATGTGAATGAAATGTTGTAGTGGTTTTGGTGTTTAACGCCAGAAGTCGCCTCACACAAGGTTCGATTTCTTGGTTGTTTACAGGAAGTTTTTGTATCATTAAACTTAATTAGATTATTTAAAATAGACTTCATAGAAAACTAATTTGATCTTGGTAAAAATATATACTTTTGTTTCATGTTTATCCTTCAAAAGGTTTTGGATTCATATAACATCACAAGCTGATTCCCCAGTACAGGGGGAAAAAAATAAAATGCAGTATTTATAAAATAAATTTGTTAATTACCGATTTTATTTTTCAACAAATAGCGGTCCATAGCGACATTTCCATTTCAAACGCGAAAAGAATTTTATATATTTAGATCAACGTTTTCTTAAATAATGACTTACCAAATAGGTGTTTACTTCTTTTCGATATCAGTAAAATAACCCTCACACAAATAATACCCATTCGTAAAGACGATTTTAAAATGGCGTCCACAAACAAAGTGATGAGATCAAATGTAAGCGCTAGTGACGCTGTTTCCGCTCATACGCACGTATAACATGTTCTGTGGCCATTACGTCATTTCCGCTTCAAACGCGAAAAGAATTTTATAGATATAGATATGTTCATGTGTAAATTACATTTAAGTCTGTTTTCAGCTTCATTTCATGTGGTCCTCTACCATCTAGTTTTTAGCTATTGGCCACAGCTGCTGTAAACTGTTGACATCTTTCCCATAGTCTACATCTGCTTTTGAGATAGAATGTCAGGGTTATGCAGTCAAGACCATTTTAGAGCTGGACTGCTTTCTACATCTCTATGAGGACCATATTTTTAAAATAGTCTTTTAAGACTTCTTATGTATTAAGTCAGCATTTAACACCTTGTTTCATGTTTTTTTTTTTTTTTTTTTAACATTTGTTTCAAAAGCAAAGCGCGAGAGAAATTTCATGGGATCTTTGTAATGTATTTATTTATGGCTTTTCAGTGATACAGACACAGTTGCATGAGATGTAACAGCTGATATATTTGTCTTCTTAATCGCCACTGATTTGCTCTATAGCATTTGTGTAAAAGAGATTTTAGACCTTTAAAATTCCCAGGAATTGAATCCATTGTCCAGACACCCTGTAGTCCACTGGGCCTCAGCAACATAAAGGAAACTGGTGGTGCCAACAGTCACTTAGGGCTATAAGTGAAAAATATAATAGAGCAACACAAGCTCACAAGTGCATGGCCGGGGCTGGGTGCTTAGTGTAAAGGGACCTGATTAATACACCATGACCTTGGTTTGATTCATCGCCCAATAGCTGAAAAATAATCAGCTCAACTACGTACTGTATAGTCCTCCACTGTGCACATCAGCTGCAAAAATGAATGATTTTTATAATAATGTACCTCATAACACGGCCCATCAAGTTTCGCATAATAGTTTATTGTAAATTTGACACTTCCAGCATAGCTCACTAAAACAACCACACAGCTGGAAAGACCAGAACATTAGCTGAGAGTTATGGCCAGCGTCAGAACAATAAATTCAAACAAAACTGCGCTGTCTAACCATTTCTGGCTTGTGTCTGCAATCCAGTCCTTAATGGGGGTTGAATGAGCTCAGTGAGACGTAGCGAAATACATTGGCGTGAATGAGGTTTCTGTACAAGGCTGGAGACTATCTTGAACAGATGCCACACAGGTCCTTTTTGTATGAACTATTCAAGCCTCTCAGCTTTTAGTGCTCCCTTGGAGTCAAGCAATACACTTATGGCCCTCCTCTTAGGACCTGCTATATAATGCGTAAAATCTGCAGAGTTAATGTTTCACTGAATTAGTTAAACTGTTATGATGGAGATACGTAGAAGGAAGTGACTGAGGGGAAGTGCCCGAGGCCCTTAAAAGGCATTACCTCATACTCTTTCGACAATGTGATGACGACGTTCATAAAGTGAACACAGGGCATTCTGTATTTTCAGGATACACCCGACAGATTGTGATTTATTTGTATTTTTTTTTTTACTTTCATATCAGTTGTGAGCAGGTGTGTCAGTCCAGTAAGAAAGGAAAAAATTAAGGATAGTTTTACACATACAGCAAAAATGCCAACGAATAAATGATTATAGAGATTATAATTAAATTAAATACTGAATCCTTTAACTGGGAAATAAATTAGCGTAGATATATGTTTGGTCCTCGAGTGATGCTTGAACATGAACAGCAGCCTTTGCAATTCTTTGTATTTATTGTAGGATTATTTACTCAAGTTTTATTTACTCACACTGTTGCTAATTTGATATCAAATTTCACAAGCTTTTGTGGAACACTGCATGTATGCCTGTCACCGCCAAAGAACATTACCGTGCCCTTACCCTTCCCTGAGTGTGTATTCAGCCGGCTTCGTAATTAGGCTTTGATTTTTAGGAAATATCACCAAAATCATTTGAAGAGTGAAATGCAGTGAGGCTTTCATTACTTCCATCAAGCGTATTGCTTGGAAACTCTGCCAGTACTCATCTTTGTAAAACAGCTGAGCCATGCTGCATTCTCAGAGGCCTGGCACTGCACAATAATGAGAGAAGACCAATCAGTCTAGGGTGAACACAGGTCAAACTGAGGCAAATTAAGATTAAACTCATTTTGTCCTTCTCCCCATGGACGAAAAAAAGCAAAATCAGCAGCCTGGTAGCTGCCACCCAACTGTGGAGCAGACTGCAACTAGGAATTCTCATGCTTCAGTTAATGTTCACATCAAACATCAGAATGGGGATCCCAGTGACTTTGACTGTAGCATGGTTGTTGGTGCCAGACCAGCTAGTTTGAACATCTCAAAAACTGTTTCTGGGAATTTCATGCATTACAGTCAGTCTATAGAGTTTACACTGAATTGTCTTTTTATCCATTCGACAGTGACTTGCAACAGAAATAAATTTAAATACATTTTTACATTTGAAAAAAGTGCCTGGCTGTCCTCAGAATTATTTGAAAATAGTCTAAAAAAAAAAAATCAAACATCCTAAACGATAAGTGTCCACTCCATCAGGGCAAATCATCCTTTTGCAGCAATTAAAGATTTTATCTGATGTGTCTCTAAGGACTTTGCACATATTAATGGTTTTTTTTATTTTTTAATTTTTTTACTTTCTAGCAGCACTATATCTGTTTATTCTGTAGATGTTTTATCTGTTTAGAGTTTAAAGCACTAGTAAAAAAAAAAGAGCCAGAGCTAATCAACCGTAACCACTTCAAATTGGCTCATTTAAAACCATAAACTAATATTAAAGCATTAAAACTAACTGTTGCTGCTATTTTGTAATGCTAGTTGCATATACTGACCATTGTAAGCAAGGAATTTTATGTGACTAGGCCTTAATAACTTTTTTGTTGAATACCCCTGATCTAAAGGATTCCCTCAGGAATTTGTGGAAAGATAAATAAATTACAAGCTCTCCACCGAGGGAGCTGAGGTTTAAACGGATACATTCATATTAGACCTTTACTGTAAGAGTGAAGGTCTTAAGGTTGTTGCCTGTTTTTTGCCTCCTGGACATGCTACATTTTGAGAAGTTCCCCTGCTCATCCTTGATCCTGTTTCTTACAGATTCTAACAGAGCTTGTGTATTACTTGAGCCTGAGCCCTTGAATGATCCTCCAAAAAGCTGCACCTCACATGGTGCCACCACACAAGATAAAGGGAATCTTTCTTCTGTGGTGTCACTAAAACAATATTAAGTTGCTGTCACGCTTGACTTTTGAATTCCTGGGTGGTCCAAACAATGAATTACTGAGTATGAAAGAGCTGAAAACTGGCCATTTGACTACGTAACCCTGATGCTCACTCTCAGACTTAACCAGACTCACAAGACTTGGTTTTTAAATAGGGTGCAGATAATGATTTTTTAAAAATATATAATAAAAGATTTCCTTTCTATTTCCTTTCCTTTCATCGTCTTTAGGAACCTAAGCCTTCCAAAATCATCTTTGAGTAAATCCACTGAACACAATCTCCCTATCGATCCTTGCTTAACACCCTCACACAAAGAGATGAATATTTCTTTTTATAATTTATGGGTTTTTTTTTTTTTTTGACAAAGGTCTGAATTTTTCACGACACAGAAATTCACATTTTGAATTGGTAAAGCTTTTCACTACCAAATTTCAGTCGAGTATTGAAGTCACTAATATGGCCTTCAGGTGACATTATCCTCTGAAACGCTGATCATAAAGGTTTTCATGGATATTTGCAACACCAAATGGTGGGATTTGCCAGTTCATGGGCACAAAAGATCCAAAGCTGTGGAAAATATTTAGCCAGCAGGGTTAAAGGCTATGTGACAGCTGTTTGAAAAGGAAAGCACTCGTCTCCTTTACAAAGCGTGAAACACAGGGAAGCATCCCTTCTAACTTATTGTGGCTGGCCATCCACAGGCTTTTGTATTGAAAGGCTTTTTGAAATGAAAGGCATCACAGGTTATAAGTTTTGAATGTGTGCGTTTTCCCTTTTGTTCGCCAGCTTAAAAAATGAAAGTTCGCCAGGTCATTATTCAGTTATCCAACTTTAAACGGGGTAACTGAATAATGAAAATGATATAATGACTTTATAGCTACTATAACATAAGTGATATCAGGAACCTGTTGCGCTGATGTTGTTACAGTTGCTGATACAGTAACTACACTGTATGGACAAATGTTTGTGTTTTTGTACATCCCCTTTCAACTTTGGTCCCCTCTTTGGTAATAATTATAATAACCTCCATTCTTCTGGGAAGACTTTCCACTAGTTTTGGAGCATGGCTGTAGGGATTTGCTCATTCAGCCACAGCAGTATTAGTGAGGTCAGGCACTGATGTCGGCCTGGGCGCAGGTGTTCACTGGAGTTAAGGGCAGGGCTCTGTGCAGACCTCTCGGGTTCTTCCTCACCAACCTTGGCATAACCATAACAAGATAAACACTGCTTTGTGCACAGGTGCACTGTCATGCTAGAACAGGCTTGGGCCTCTTAGTTCTAGTGAAGGGAAATTGGAACGCTACAACATAGAAAGACATCCTATACACAATTTTGCGTTTCTAACATTGTGGCAACAAGGACCCACATATGGGTGTGATGGTCAGGTGTCCACATACCTTATAAGCCATATAGTGTATACACTGATCAAACTTATGATGTTCTTAAATAATAAATTCAAATTGTTATTATTGGCACATTGTTGTGATATAAGAGGAATAAACCATTAACACGTGCTGTTATTGGTAAATAATCAACGTTTGGGTGGTAACAGGAACTCTTTGTACAGAGCCACATGACACCACATCATTACTTTCCTACAACACCTCACTGTGCGTGCCCTACAAAAGCAAAAGACCTTAATTTGCCAGAGTTTGTGAAACTGAGAAAAATGGCTTTAAAGTTTAAATATTATAGGTAGGACTCCCAAAAACGACATGGTGACTGAGTGGTTAGCACTATCGCCTCACAGCGAGACGGTCCTGGGTTCGAGCCCCGGGTTCGGCAGAGGTGCCTTTCTGTGCGGAGTCTGCATGGTCTCCCCGTGCTTGCGTGGGTTTCCTCGGGGTTCTCCGGTTTCCTCCCACAGTCCAAAAACATGCACAGTGGGGATTAGGCTAATTGGTGACTCTAAATTGCCCGTAGGTGTGAATGGTTGTCTGTCTCTGTGTGTCGCCCTGCGGTGGATTTGGCGACCCGCCTAGGGTGTGTCCCGCCTCTCGCCCGCTGGGATTGGCGCCGGCTTCCCCCTGCGACCCTGTACAGGATTAAGCGGCAGAAGACGAAGACTCCCAAAAAACGAGTAACTAGTTGTGAAATTTTAGGAGTCCTACCTATAATATTTTTGTCTGGACAAGACAGAAACTTTAAAGTCATTTTTCTCAGTTTCACACTCTGGCAAATTACGGTCTTTTGCCTTTGTAGGGCAGTGTGCCTTACTGACACAAATATAACTTATATAAAGCATATTACACAAATATACAATCTTTTTCCAGATGAGCATCAATTAATAAGTATTGGCAACACAAGTCGTGCACCAGTCTCTTAACTCTATATGGTATTTCTTGAGAGATATAAAAAATACAAATAAATCTATATAAAATAATGTATATATAAAATATAGCTTTTACAAAACAAATTTGCAAAACTAAGCATGTATTAAACATAGTAGCTAGTTTCATGTGCAGTTAGACTTATGAAATGTAGCAGTGGGTCTCATTCTCCATGACAATAGAAGAGGATTATAAGGCATGTGGTAGACTGTGGCTGTTTTTCTAAGAGACACAGAACAGTTGTATCAGCAGAATTACAGTGTGCAGTGAAAGCACTAGTAATTTCCAACTCTTATCACAGAGCTTAGTGACTGCAGCTTGACAAAATGGTGTAACCCTCTAGTCTCTGTTGCTTGGAAACAAATAGCAACGCTTTTATATTGCATATGCTTTGTTTCAAAAAGTTCAAGTATGTAATTTCCCATCATGCACAAACATTTATTTATGCACAGTTAAAATAAAATGTATACACGGTATACATATGGAAACTGGTAACAAAATATAAGTGCTTCTTACTACATCAAAAGATACAGACCCAACATACAGACCCAATCCTCAAAACGGCTTTTTAGTAAGAAAAAAAAAGAAGAAGAAGAAAAAAAAAAAGGTTTCCTAACCCTTCCTAAATAAAATCATAAAAAGCAATAGATGTTTAAGTCTTATCTAAGTTAACACAATAAACCCCCTCAAATACAGCAGATAATGAAACCAGTACACGTGTGTGTTCGGTAACTTTGGAGGAACATGGGGGGACGTGATGAGAACAGTCTTTGTGTTTGCAGCTAGAGTGTACTGATAGGGTAAAGTAATCACACTGATGGGAAATACAGTATTCAACACATTCAACACAAAATCCTACAATTAAATGCGCGTTATCGTATGTATACAAAAGATTTAAAATAAGAAATTTTGTGACAAATAGTTTTTGCCTGTGTGGTTTTACTTGCGTGGCTGTTTATTTGTGAATATGGGTATTAGGGGTTGACCAATATGCTTTATTTTCCCCCCTCGGGGGATACCGATACTGATTGTTAGTACTCAACGATACTGATAACCGATATTTGGAGCCAATGTTCATTTACCATAAACTTGTTGTTTGTAGTTTGAAATTTTACAAAAAAAAAAAAGTCAGTTATTACGCACAACTTACAAACCCTATTTCCAAAAAAGTTAATGCACCCCCATACCATCACAGATGCTGATTTTTGCACTTTTCTTTGATTAAAATCAGGATGTTTTTTTTAAATCTCACGTTGTATCCGACATCAATTTTTCTCAGAAACAAGCCGAAATGTGGGCTCATCTGACTCCGGTTTTCATTGTCTTTCAGTCCATCTCAGCTGAGCTCAGGCCCAGAAAACAGGCCAGCGTTTCTGCACAAGACTGACGTATGGCTTTTTCTTTGTACAGTACAGATTCTGGGAGCATTTCTTGATGCAGGGGCAGAATGTGTTAAGCGACAATGACTTCCCAAAATACTCCCAAGCCCATGTGACTATATCCGTCACGGTAACATGAGGGATTCTAACGCAATACCACCTAACGGCTCAAAGGTCATGCACATTCAGCAGCGGTTTCCACCCTTGGACTTTACACACAGAGGTTTTTGCTATCTTTCACCCAGATACACGGTTTTTAAAATGACACATAAACCTCTCGTGAAGTTCAGCACAAAGTGGTGAGCCATGAACCATTTTTACATGCAAAGACTATACCTTTGGTGAACGGTCCTTTTATGCCCAATCTTGATCGCCACACGTGTTCCCCATTAACCTGCTAATTGAGATGATTCCAGAATGTTACTAATATAACCTTTTCAGTCTTGGCCTCTGTCCCAGCTTTTTTGTAATGTGTTGCAGGCGTCAATTTCTTTATGTTTACCAAATAGAATTAAATTTGCCAGTGAAAAAACACTGAAAACCTTTTCTTTGGCCTTTTAACCTGTTAAATAAAGGTTTGAGTGAATTACCAAATTAAAGATTTTAGACAACAGTCATCATCTCAAGGTGTGTGTGCGCGCGAGAGAGTGAGTGAAATTATATGACAGAGTGCACCGTGCTTTTTTCTAACTGTGCAGTTCACCTTGCCTTTCCTTTGCTTAATCCCCACATTCTCACAAATCGAGAAAAGCGTGCTTGATTGGATTGACTCACCAGTCCATTTCTACCCATCCAACAGCACTGTGGGTGGGACACAGAGACAGACTAAAGAATTGTTGTTTGGTTGTTCTCAGTGCAACATCTACATTTCAAGCAATCCAGTTATGGTGTGGATGGGACATTGGGCCAGACTACAGCAGTTTGGGGTTTTTTTTGCATCAGATACACACATACATAATAAAAAGCGCTTTTATCGGCAAGGAAACAAGCGTAAGTGCTCAATCCGATAATGCGGAAAATGGTGAACATCAGCTCTGATAATCTGTTATCCCCTAGTAGTTATGTTAGAAAGCATCAAGTGGGATGATAAAGTGGCATATTTTGCAGTTCCAACAATCGGCAGAATCAACAAAGGAAACCAATATTAAAATATTTTAGTGCAAGAGCAATGCTTCTCATTTAACTCAAGCACTTAAAGCAACTCCGATGCCTTCAATGTAGCCTTATTTATCACATTATTATGTAGTTGTCATTTTTCCCCCCACATACAATCGACGAATGTTATAATCATATAACAAATGATCTTCTACTATTTTGGTCAATGTCTTTTCAAGGTAGGTCATGTGGGACTTCAATTCATCGTGAAAATGATAACATTTTTATCTCAGCCTTTCCAGTCATGTACATCTGTAGTCTCATTAGTCACTGTCTCCTGTTGAACCATAGTCCACAGGGGAGGTCCCCCGAGACACACAAGTGACAGCAACCGTAAATCAAGAGGTTTCTCAAAAGAACAGTCCTACAGACCATCTCCACAGTGCCTTCAGGAGTTCAAGCAAGTCTTAACAAGTCTCTAGCAGGTTTGAACAGTGCAGAAATCCAGTTCTTGGGGCTTCCTCTTGTTTGAACAGTGGTCTCTGGGTAGGAGTAGCCCAGTTTGAGTGATACAGTGTAGAGGCCTTTTCTTGAAACCTTTCCCACAGCTTTTTGAGCAAACAGACCATTCGCCAATCCTCCACATGGGGCAAGGGTCACCACAAGCCTTCTGAGAACTAGGCTTTTGGGTGCCGTCGCAATATGCACTTGCTTTCCCATTCGAGTCCAGGCACTGTACAAGTCTTTTCTGCAAGCCATTGCCACAGCTGACAGAACATTCTTCCCAGTCACTGGTAACCCATTTACTGGAAAGGTTCTGATAGACAAGCTTTTTTAGGTGCACCTTGTTGGTATCGACCAGAACACTGTCCTGTACATGCTTCCTCTCCTCCTTCTTCAGAACCTTCCCCTCCTTGACCTTGGTCAGGTAGTATGAATAGCGCACACGGGGAGGAGTCATTCTTCCCACGGACAGCACCTCCACTGTCAGGGGCTCCAGGAGAGGTCTGATTGCCTGCAGCTTCTCCACAGCGGTGGATGTTCCACTGTAGCGTAGTGTAGTGCCGTTTACAATGATGTGTCGCCCAACCGTGGATACCACGTAATTCCCGTTGAGAAGATACTGACCATGAATGTTCTTGATGGCTAAGTAATTGTCATCATTTACCCAACCACGGTAGCCACGTTGCCTGATGTCGATATTTGAGGCTCCGACTGGTAGAGCGATCACAAAGTTATATCCATGTCTGAAAAACAAGCGCAGCCGTTATATTTTACTGTACATCTACTGTCTCCTACTCATACGCACGCACAGACACATACTGTTTATGATATATAAACACCTTACACAGGTTTGGTGAACACTCCAGAAAATTTCTGGCAGTCCTGGTTGTTCCCTCCACACACGCCACACTTGTCAAACTTTAAGTTGGAGCTCAACTTTCCATCACAACCTGCTTTAATGCACTTCCCTTGGACACACACTGCTGAAGTGTCTGGGGAGCAGAGTGTTCCATCCACAACCTGTTCACACAGATAAAACACTCCGTCAGTGCACTCTGCTCAACACCCCTACTGACTAATATATTTACACTAACAGTGGCCACCTAATACAGAACGCTCAGACAGAGCTAAAATGAGTTACTTTATACGAAACTGATCTTTCTTCAGGGAGATGTTTGAACATACCATGCCAGCTACTCCGCTTCAGGGAAGTACAACGGGAGTATCGCTCTCTGAGAGGTTCAGTCAGTAATTTGTTTATTTGGAGTTGGTCCTAAGTGAAACCCTACAGCTGCATATAATTCTGCGCACAGCTACTCTTTCCTCTCCAGGCTTGCCATTGACGTAACCAACAATTCTGGTCTCTCTCACACTACACGTTCATATCTGCAGAGATAAGCTTCTATAGTTTTCATAAGAGTCACCCACTTCATCTGATACTTGGGGCTTTCTAATTTTCTAGAAAACACACCGAGATAGTGTTGTCCACACCTTTGGAGCAAGTACGTAAAAGTATCCCGTGCCATTTGCTCTGCAGATAAGCTTGCATCGGTCTTTCGGAGATACTCCGGAGTATTTAGGGACCCACATCACAGAGGGTCCAAGTCTGTTGGTGTTGAGACTGAAGTTGTTGAAGGACTCGCATTGCACCTCACGAAAGGTTTTGCCTGCCAAGTGCATTACAACGTCAGTAAACTTTGTAAACCCATTCAGGGTCACATTGCCACAAAGAAATATCAACTTACAAGTATCCTTGTGCAAGTCAGGTGAGATGAAACAGACATCCTTGTGGAGAACGTTTAAAGAACGTCCTGCTTACCTGAATATTTGCATGGCTCCAGATTACAGGAGCGATATTTTACACGCAGGCCTTGGCAGTATTTGCCCCCATTTTCTGGAACAGGGCTGCTGCACTCCCTTTTTGCCAGCTGAACTCCTCCTCCACATGTTCGAGAGCAAGGTCCATACACTCCCCATTTAGCCCACTGTCCTTCTACCTGTGATAGAACAATAAAAAAACAAAATGTACAAAATGCAATCTGGAGAATTGAAACATCAACAGTCCTATAGAGGTTTAATATCTTATTGTCTAGGATCTGATTTACCTAGATGTTGCTTTGTAAAGAGAAATATAATGGGAACAGAAGATTTTTGTTTGTTTGTAGCAAAAAAAAAAAAAACCTATAAAGAAACTAGGTATTCATTTAAAAGATCCATCCATCACTTATACTGCTAATCTGTCCACGTCATGAGGAAGCTGGGGCCAATCCCGGCCGTCTTTGGGTAAGAGGCAGGGTACATGGGCAGGACATTAATAAAAATATTTCATGCTGGCACGGTGAACATGCAAACTCCACACAGTAAGGCCCCAGTCAGCCACCAGGTTCAAACCCAGGGCTGCGTTTCAATATCCATACTTTCTGTACTGACTATGCTTAATTTGAGTACGTAGGGCGTTCCCATTACGATTGCAGTGAAAATAAGTGCACTGAAAGGACCCGGATGGTGCCCTCATAACGGTCAAATCTTGGAGTGTGAAACAATGTACACTTTTCGCACTGAACGGCCGCCATCTTAGCTACGTAGCGGAAGAGCCGAACCCAGCTCGGCTCGAAAAATAAAAGAAAAATGGCTACCGGAACGGATTTTCCACACAGCCTGCGTTAGCGGAGCCATTTTGAAAGCTAGAAATCTGTGAAGGGTTAAAAATCTGTTCGCTGTTCAAAGTCGGGGATGATTTTTGGCGGGATGACGAGCCGCGGCGGCAGTCGTGATCATAATTTCCGATAAGTGCAACATGGAGTAAGCGATTTGGAACAACACTTACCTACTGAAATCTGCGCACTTAGTAAGTGCAGACAGTGTACTACGTGTAAGTGTACTCATGAAAGTACGGATATTGGAACGCAGCACAGAACCTTCTTGCTTTGAGGCAACAGTGCTAACCTCTACACCACCCTGCGTCCCTCATTTAAAAGATGAAAATTGCATTTAGAGTGGCATGTAATGGCGCATTATTAACAAATTGGAAATTATTAGCAGTTTTTCATGCTCTCACCTTGGGGTTAATGGTGCTGTTCCTATTAGTGCAAGCGCCCCTGTAGCATATCCTGTTGTTGCCACAGCTGGTGCCATCAGCCCAGGGGAAGTGGCGAGTCTGACACACCAGCTGTCCTCTGGCCTTTCCTGTACACCACAGCTTTGAGCAGGCTTGCATGTACGGGCAGGGCTTAGACCCAGAGCCGAATGCCAACTCACATTGGCGGCTGAGGCTGTAGGCAGTTCCCGGAGGATCATCTGGGAGCGCAAGCAGCTTCTGGGGCTTGTCCAGTAGACAGTCGCCTTTTGAAAACAGACCAGGACTATGTTGAATATAGCATAGTTGCCATATTAATAATAGATTCCAGTAAATATTTTCATTTAGTGGCCTAGAGATTTTACTTTCTGAGGTGCTGATGATGTTTTTTAAAAAGGTTTGCAGGTATAAAACACATAAAACTGATAACACTTAAAACAGGCCAATCTACTAACATGCTCCAAGGAAGACTGCATCTTGGAGTACTCTTGGCAATAAACGTACTTCAGATTCTGATCCTTTGATTAATTTAGCATACTCAGCGTTATTTACTAAACCTGGAAGTCACCTCTGCAACGGTGACTGCGTATAGAAATTAATATGAGTCAAGTGCAAGCAATATATTTGCTGAGCCTGTTGGAAATAAATAAATGCTCTCAAAATTATGACTTAATATTACTGTGATAGAGTTGTTTTCACCTTATGAACATTATACACACACACACACACACACACACACACACACACACACACACACACACACACACACACACACACACACAC
>JAQLOM010000003.1:13532934-13545876 GCA_030068315.1 Chrysichthys thysi
ACACACACACACACACACACACACACACACACACACACACACACACACACACACACACACACACACGTATATACACTCTTAGCATCTGTAATTATTCAACTAACTGAACTTAAGGAACCTGAGTGTTTTTGTACATGCTAGTAGCTTAATGTTGTACAGTATTTTCAATTGGACATTTATGAATATGGAATTGGAAAATAACTACATTAGAGTAGCCCTATTCATGGTGCTCTCCTGTCTGAGCAGCCATATCTGATGCCAATATGGCATTGCGTGACCACTCTTGCTTTAATGAAAGAGAGTGTGGTGTGCATCACAGCTAGCATGTGATAAAAAAAAAAACGTGCCATTGTTTGCAGGCAGCCAGTGTGGCCTTACCATGGCCGGCATCCAGGAAATTGGTCACAATGGATGCACTGCAGCTGGACCAGGGACTGTTGTGATCAATCTGCATGAGGGTAGGGGACATCATGTGGTTGTCCTTTAGTTTCCCAAACGTCTCACAGGCCTTCACATTGTCGTGTGGCATATTGAGGACATGGCCTGGACATTGAAATAGTCACTGGGATTAAACAGGCTTATATCGTGAAGCATTTTTTCTCCCAGTTAAGTTGGTGTTGTTTAAAAAACAATTTCCTTAGTGTTGCCTAGGGGTTGTTGTGTGGTTGTGAAAGTAGTCCAAAAGGTGTCTAGTGTGCTTGCTGGAACCTGGTATTCCAGGTTGCTAGGTTATTGCTAGGATGGTGCAAGCTGGTTGGTCAAAGCAGGTGATTTCTAGATGCACATAAGCACTTAGAGATTTCATTTCTATGCTTCTTTTACATGTATGTATTTGTTAGCATGTGCCATCTGTTTCTCTTCACAGTACTACTTTCAGTATTAAGCCTACAGATTTAATAATTAATCCATCCATCTCCGTTTAACGGATGGTTTTTCCAGGACCACCTGGGTCGGCCGGCGCACCATAGAATCATGTTGCCTCTTGTGGCATAGTTTTTACGGCCGGATGCCCTTCCTGACGCCAACCCGCAAACACGGGACTCACGCTCTAACACACGCACACTTAGACAATTTAGGGTAGCCAATCCGCCTAATGTGCATGTCTTTGCGCAGTGGGAGGAAACCGGAGTACCCGGAGGAAACCCACGCGAACACGGGGAGAACATGCAAACTCCGCACAGAAAGGCACCTGTGCCGAACCCGGGGCACGAACCCGGGACCTTCTCGCTGTGAGGCGACAGTGCTAACCACTCAGCCACCGTGCCGCCAGATTTAATAATTAATAATAGTTAATCATTTCTTTCACAGCCACTGTCATCACTTTAGTCATTTACAGCAACTCCTGGACAGAAAATACTTCAGTTAAGGTCAAGGCCTACAGCTAGGGCCAACAAAAGACATTAAATTATGCAGACAAATTTTCATGCCATGTTTTTACAGAGGAGTCAACACAGAGCATGTACAAAAATAAATAAATAAATAAATAAAATCATTCAAAAACATACCCAACTCATGTGCTGCAGTGAAGGCGGAGGGTAGGCCATCATCCTCAATAACCGAACAGCTTCTTTTTGGATCACAAATGGTTCCAACATCAGCCATGCCCAGAGTGTCACAGGTGCTAGCCCCACATAAGTCCTGGTGGAATTTTAAAAAGCCCATGACCAGTAAGTAGAGATTTGATATGAGACAGACTGAAATGTGAGTGTTATTATAAGCAGGCTTAGTTGTCCCACTGAATGTACAGATGGAAGTAAGAACTTCATTGTGGCTGAAATACCGATGTGATGTGCATCATGGGGTTTCTGCTTGGTACAGATCCGCAAACTGGGCTGAGGATTTTATTGTCTGGCCGAATAACGAGTCGAGCGGTTCTAAATGACCAACAGGGGTGGCCAAGAATGGCTATGAAAATCTGTAACCAAAACACAGATGATAACAGAGAGGAACGGTCATGGCATAGCCAGCTGTTGCCTCCATGAATAAAACGCTCGGGTGAATGAATGTCAAGAATGTGAAATTTAAATAAGGGTTTTACTGAACCATTTACTCATTATATAGCGAAAGGCATCATGCACGGTCAGACTGTAATTAATGGATAACACATTGAGAGATGGCAAGTTGCTCTCATAGTGGTACTGTATGCGTAGTAATAGTTAAGAGTTCATAGCCATGCCCATAGTCCAGCAACTGTTAAATGTTTACACTCCACATTCTTGGCAGTATGCGGAAAAATATGTTTACTCGTATTTGTGTAATGAAGAGATCTTGAGTGTTTTTCACAATTAACCAAATATTACCTAAACCACACAAATCAGCTTACTGTAATACCAAGGTGATTTTACTTTTTTCTTGCATTTTCCCCCCCTCATTATTTTTGCTTAGCCTCTAGCCTGTATAAACTTTATCTCTATGGAATAATTTTTGGTGCACATCCTGCTTACGTTTGAAACCTTGTTATAACCCACGATTATTACACATATCGTAGATGCTATACTGCATGTGTACTGTCTATTCCTCACACATGCAGCCTATATTTTTTGCATAAACATGCATCCTCTCGTAACTTCCTAATTACGAGATCCTCGTTCCTATCTACTTATCGCAAATATTATTCAGGGAATTACAGCTAGACACCATTACAGCAGGCCAACAAATATAACTAAAATTTTAACTTGTGTTTGTAGGGTAGATATCCTGACATCCTGACCCTACTGTATGACAAACATTTTCATGCAGAATGATTTGTATGATTTTTATGAAAGCGTTTTTATAAAATGTTTACCAAAAGGATGTCCGATTTGTATGGCAAACATTTTCGAGTACTTTTTTTTTTTTTAAACCACCGTTTATTTCTCAATCAAATAACTATAAAAGTATTTGCGAAAAATCCTAAACAAAATTCCTCTTTAAAGCATTCTCAGATACCCATGCTGCAGTGTATATAATCTGAGTTTGTGGCTTTCAGTGACTTCCAAAGGAGAGGGCTTTTAAACTGTTCTAATGGATTGCTGATCCTGGGGGACACACTGTACACCAAACTTTAGCTTTGCTGAACGACTGGCCTATGAACCAGTGATGGAGTGATGGAACTGTATGGAGGCCAGATTCCCAGGACTACAATTTACTACACTGCATCTGTCATACACTATATGGCCTTTTTATGGCCCAAAAGTTTGTGGACACCTGACCATCACACCAGTATGTGGTTCCTTCCCCACACTATTGCCCCAAAGTTGGAAACGCACGATTGTATAGGATGCCTTTCTATGCTGTAGCATTACAATTTCCCTCCATTGGAATCTACATCCAAACCTGTTCCAGCATGTCTCTGCCCTGGTGCACAAATCGAGGTCCATGAAGACATCGTTGGAGTCTATGAACTCGAGTGAGCCCTGACCTCAATCCCACAAACACTTTTGGGATGAACTGGAATGCAGAATGCACCCTAGGTCTCCTCACCAAACATCAGTGTCTAACCTCACCAATGCTCGTGTATCTTATAATGAGCCAGTACCCACACACACGCTCCAAAATCTAGTGGAAATCCTTACCAGAAGAGTGGAGGTTATTTTAACAGCAAAAAAGGGGCCTAAATGTAGACGGGAATGTTCACAAAGCACATCCAGGTGTGATGGTCAATTGTCTGCAAACGTTTGGCCATATAGTGTATATCTATAATTTGGGGTGGCACGGTGGTATAATGGTTAGAAATGTTGCCTCATGGCAAGGAGCTTCTGGGTTTGAACTTGTCAGTTGACTGAGGGCCTGTCCATGTGGAGTTCGCATGCACTCCTTGTGCCTGTGTGGGTTTCCTCCTGGGGCTCTGGTTTTCTCCCACAGTCCAGAGGAATGCACATTAGACTAACTGACTATTGCCCAGAGGTGTGAATGTGAATGGCAGTCTGTCTCTCTGTGTTAGCCCTGTGATAGACCAGTGGCCTGTCCAGGGTGTACCCTGCCTCGTCCAACCGGTCCACATCAACCCCATGTAGAAGTGGGAATAAAGATGCATAATAATAATAATAATAATAATAATAATAATAATAACAACAACAACAACAATAATGAGTACATCTAAGCCCCATGACTTGCGTGCACAGGTGTGGATTTGAGCCAAGTGCTGAGCATAATAGTGTATTATATACAAACATGAGTAACAGCTGAACACTGTGATTACATGAAGTGCCCCAAGCCTCTTCCATACCTGCTTTGTGAACAGAACAGCAGTATCCCAATACTCAGGGTGTTTATCATTCGCCTTGTTCATCCTTTTCTGCCAGGTGCAGAAGCTGCGCAAAGTGAGAGCAGCATTGCTGGAGACCTTGGGTCCTTCCTCAGGCTCATGAATCACCAGCAGATCCACTACTACAATGTTGATGAGGTTCATGATGCTGGGGTGCCGGTACAGCTTGGCAGCAACAGCCATGAGAGTCAGAAGGTAATGTTTCAGGTCGTCCCCATGGAACTTGGCCATGGACTCGTCAGCTACAATCAGCACCTCCACATACCTGGGCAAAGAAACGAACCTTTTGGTCCTGTTTGTGCCTTTCAGCGGCGCCGTGCTCCCGGTTTCTGTGTGCGCCTTTACGCGCTCGGGCATCCGCAGTGCCTCGGCGGTAACTTGGCTCATTCCAGACGTCACTCCGCATCTTGAAGTGACATTACGGGGAGTCCGGCGGCGTATAACGTGCGTCTTTCCAGCGTTTGGGGGAAACCCATCAACGGTCTGATTCCCTCCAGCCTGGAAATCATATTCCATCCCGTGATAGGAAAAGGCGCCGCGCGCTCCGGCGCACACACTGAGAGCCACGGAGGAAGACGGGTCCGAGTTCACATCCCCGGAGTAGAAGCAGGGGCGCAGAGAGGATACATCCGCTTCATGTTGCTCATACGCGTCGTCAGGTGCGAGGAACCTAGAGTCGGGTACGACGTTCAGATAGAAGACCTGATGGAAAGCGTTTATTTTAAAAACCATGCTGCTATCCGCCCTCATCTCCCCGTTCGGACCGGGGGCACTGCCAAGTTGCTCAAGTGCGCAAAAATCTATTTCTACACACATGGCTAAATTGGTAACAAGCAGGAAGATTAAAGAATAAACCACCCCCTGGGAGAACATTGTGAATTGGTGCAGCAATGCCCTCCACAAAGAATTTGGAGCTGCCTTAATTGCACGTCTTAATGAGCTTAAATCTGCGAGCTGAGGACTAAATGACCCCAGTAATCCACGGCTGTGCAGACCCGCCTGTCCTCTCTCTGTCAGGTTTGATCTCTTGCGTCATATGTAAACAATTCACGCTAAAGTGAGAGTGGTTAGGGAGCTGGGAGCTGATTGGGTCCTTGCTCAGGGTGCCTGAATAACGCCAAAGCTGGAGCCACGTTTGGGCGTGGCCTTAATCATTTTAATTGAGGATGCAAGATGAAAACACGTGCAAATCTCGAACCAGGGGGGAAGTGCGCACTTGTGGGAGAGGTTTGTGGGGGAAGCCCTAGGTGCTGTATAGCAAGTGAGCATGGCATAAAATGAAATGTTGGAATTAACGTCTTAAGAAAACATTTCTGTGTGTATAGTAAGAATACACGGTGCTTATTTTTATTTTATTTTGCTTTTAATACAGACTTGCACTTTCCAAAACTTTCCCAAATGAGAAAAACGCGCCAGTGTGCCAAATGCCACCACATGGATTCATAAAGAAGCAAATTTTCGCCCTCTGGTGTTGGTCGTTTGTCACAATTTCCTATATATATATATGGTTAGATAGAAGTCTGGATATTGAAATGAGTAAACAGCATTATTTTAAAAATGCTACCGTTTTTCTTTTTGAGGTTTTAGGTTTATAGACGCGCAAAAAGCAGACATTTTAAGGATATCCCAGCAGGAATGTATCTCTCTCCCCCCATCCTAAAACCTTTAAAGACATGGCCTACAAAATATAAAAAATGAGCACCTGTATAAACTGCAGCACTTGTGATATTACAAAATCCGAATAAAATTGCCAGATGAAAGAAAGTCCCAGGAATTGTAGTATCCCCTTCAAACAGACTGTTCTCTCTCTTGTCCCACATTACTGACAATTTTTTGCATGCCCCATATAATAATAATAATAATAATAATAATAATAATAATAATAATACTTTTTTCTACAGTCAAATTGTCATGTGTCATTTAAGCTTGAAAAATGTATTTTTAAATAATAATAATAATAATAACAATTGTACATTCACTCCATGTCCCACAATGTTCTGGAAATCCAGTTACCTGTTAAAGGAAGACCAACACCAAGAAGTCACGTGATCAAAAGGCAGCTTCATCATCAAGACCCTTTCTAATATCACGACCAAAAGAAAAGCAAGTCCCCCCAAGTACTTACTATATTTTTCCAAATATTGTCAACTGTGTTCCTAAGATTATAGCTGAAAGGAATATTAATTTAAAGAATTTCATGTCATGAATTTGAAACGACCCAGAGTAGCAAAGTATGCACCCTTTACTGAATAATGGCTAACATTAGTCTGGATCTTCAACCCTGTTCCTAGCAACCCTGCAACAAACAAGCTGTTTTTTTTTAGACTGTTCATGGCTCAGTGGTACTCTCATGGTGGGATGGCCCTTTGACCACCAAGTAATAACCTAATTTACTTAAATGATGAATAAAACAGGCTCCAGCTTTACAAAGTCATCCAAAGCGCATCACTGAGCTCCAAGTGGTGGAGTAATAGCGCTCTAAAACTCTATACCGCCTCCTTGTGGATGTGAGACTCCATTACACCTACCCCCTTCTCTGAGCCACCTCCTAGATGCACTGAAGCCCTTATTCATGTGTAAGATTAGAAGAAGGTTGATTTTTACAACTTATGAATATGACTCGTGTCTGATTCAGACACACACACACACACACACACACACACACACACACACACACACACACACACACACACACGCACTCTGATGGTGGCCACACATTGAATTGGTGTGCAATTATGTCTTTGAAAAGAAAAAAAAACTCACTCTGAAGACCAGTTCCTTGATCCCACTAGCAGCCTGCAGGCCTGATATGGAGATAATTAGACTATGAGTAGATAATAAACCCCATCATTTGATCTCAGCTGAGAGAACAGGGAGTTCTACAGCAAGAAACAAAGTGGTGACAAATAGGACGAAATAACAGGCCTCATATTTATATAATACAAAGGGGCCCAAAAACATGTACACACTTTAACCCTGGTTATCTATGCCTATATATTTTTGTTTAATCCAAACTGAATGATGACCTCAGTGTGCAGAGACGTGTATACAGTAATACAGCTTTTAAGCAGATAGTTGTCCTGTAGAAGTCTGTATGCCATTTATTTTGGCCCCTCTGAAGAAGAAAATGCGACTTGGGGGAAAAATAAAATAAAATAAATAAATCTAGGATTAAAATGTCACATTGTTCCTAAAAAACGCTGAACATTTCAGATTTTATAGATGGCTTTTAAAGAACTCCTCTTGGAGGGACAGGGGGGCTTCAGGTCTCCCCTCCCTTTCTCTCTCTCCCTTCCTTCCTTCCTCTCTCTCTTTGTCTTTTACTTTGGACCAGAGATGTGAATGGGAGGAGAGACCATTTCTGAGATTAAAAATAGCCCCTAATACCTCTGTTTTTCTTTTCTTTTTTTCTTCCTCAGCAGGGGCTGACAGTATAAAGCGCTTCTGTGCAGTGGACACAGGGTGCAGTAAAGCGCGGAGCTCCGAGAGAGCGCACAGCACTAGTAGGGCCTCTGGAGTGTCCTGGAGCCTATCTCCATCAGGGCATGTGGATCAAACAGGACCATAGGCTGTCGTAGGTCTCCGTGATGAAAAGTTATCCACTGGCTAAATTAGTTAGTTAAGTTTTTAGCCCAAGCTTGTGCCCAAGATTTAGTGGGGGTTTGTGCCCAAGTCCTAGTGGCGCATCGGGGAAGGAAAGCGCAGGGTACAAGGCGGCATCACGCTCGGCATAAAGCGCGTCTGGATCTCTGCCTGTCGGATAAAATGTGCCCGTGGTATTCTCTAGTGCTTTTAGCTGCTTGTGTACTAAGTGGTGGAGGAGCTCGTCAGGGGTTTGAAGCAGAAGAGCTCGTGCCTGTCCGGTTACCAGGACGCACCGGGAGACGCGTAACCAAGAGAAGCGAAGATCATCCGAGGTTTCGAGTCACGGCTTTCGGGCGCAATTTCACTCTGAATCTACAACCCGACACCCGCTTTATAGCCCCCTCAATGACAGTGTATCACCTCAGAGAGAAGGATTTCTCCCCCGGCGAAGCGCAGGGAGCAGGGAGACAGGTGTCAGTGTCCGCCCCGAGAGCTGGGGACACCGGGGAGACTGCCCCAGCTGGGTCCGAGCTGCGCGCCTGCTTCTTTACAGGAACCGTGGACTTTAAGGAAGAGTCCGTGGTGTCGGTCAGTCTCTGTCACGGAATTGTGGGAGTCTTCATCTCGGACGGAGACGAGTACCAGATCATGCCCAAGCACTTTGGCACGAGGACGCGCGAGAGCTCCACCGACCAGCCGCATGTCATCACGAGACACCCGCTGCCCACAGGCCGCTGGATTGCTCGGACAGATGGGGAAAGTTCCCCGAGGTGGGGTAAACCCCGCAGGGTGAGCTCAGGCTCCTCCAGGCGCAGGCGCTTTGTCTCCGTGCCCAGATTCATCGAGACTCTGGTGGTGGCGGACGCGTCAGTGTCGAGCTTCTATGGAGAAGACACAAAGGCGAGTGGACAGACACACGAGCACATAGGAAGAAATCATTTCAGAGATCAGTTCATAAAGCAATTCACACCCGGCCTGGGCTATACCAGCCTGGTGCTGAATTACACCTGAGATCAGGGGACAAAAGAGTCATAAGGGGGCTAGGAGATGTTGGGAGGAATGTTTCTGTAGTGTAAAAACATTCAAATGTGTTCATTTAGAGGAACTGTAAATCCAAACAAACAGCAGTAAGCCTTTATTAACCAATAAGAGCCCATGGTGACACATGTGTCCCACACCCTTTAAATGGTCTGGAAAGCTCCTTATGAAGATTTATGCTTCCCTGTAACTCATGAACTCCCTAAGCAACATATATTTATAGCTATGTTTATATATATAGTCCATAAGTGCCATATGTGGAACTTTGGGGTTTGAATGTAAAGAAAAAGTGCAGAAATGTATTCAATGTGGTCCTTTTGGTCTTTTTAAATTTCCTTTAAGGTGAACTGGGTCTGGGTTTGTATGGGATAAACACTCGAGGTGGTCAGGGAACATTTGGGAAAATTGTTAAAAATCATAATTGTGTAAAATTTTGTAAAGATCATCATTTTCTGAACCTCTGACGTCTTGGCAGTCAAAAGAAACTATCATACAAAATTATTATTGAGAGAAACTCAAATGAAGGTTATAATGAGACATAGCCTATATGTCAGGATTTGCATTTGCCCTGTACGTTTGTGTTGTGATGTTTTTAAGCTACTACTTTTATCTTCTGCCCAGAAAATATTATGATAATCTAAAAAAAAAAAGGCCAAAAATCATTAAAGTCCTAAGTGAGTTTTGTAGATTAAATGCAGAAGTGTAAACGCATGCACCGTCTGGATAGAGCTAAAGCATAATGCAGATTCAGGGTTAGTGCAGACTCACAGGACTGGCGGTTGGTTAGCTCCATTTTCTTAAAAAAAAAACCAAACAAACAAACAAAAAAAAAACTTGCACTAGCCAACTCAGTATTGTGCACCTTCCAGATATGTGCAAGGTCTGTAGACATAAACCTACAGTTTATTGCACTGATTCTTTTTTTTTTTCTTCTGGAAGTGCCTTATTGGAAATTTCACGCTGATGGTGCAACGAAATGATTATTTTGGTATTGAAAACTGTAGATTGAGCCAATCTGATCTGAATGTATATTTAATCCTAAAACACGTAAAATGCTTGTAGCTATTGTATACAGTTGCTCGTAGCTAGGTATGACATATGCTTCAAAAGCACCATTTTAAACAAAAGCTTGTCAGTAATGATTAATCTAGAGCATGTTTTCTTCCTTTTAACAGCACTATGTCTTGACCTTGGTGTCCGTGGCTGCTCAGATTTACAAGCATCCCAGCATTAAAAACTCACTGAACATGGTGGTGGTGAAGTTGCTGATAGTGGAGGACGAGGAGGTTGGACCATCTGTCTCCAGTAATGGAGGCTTGGCGCTGCGTAATTTCTGTTCTTGGCAGCAGCGATTCAACCCGTCCAGCCAGAGGCATCCTGAGCATTACGACACTGCTCTGCTATTCACTAGAGAGGTGAAGAAAAAAAAAAAAAAAGCAGCCAGATCTAACTCTTTTCAATCCAGACAGTGCTTTTTAACCAGTGGTGCACACTTGCTACTGTGTTGGCCTTCACTAAAGTGCAGACATGTGAATTTGATTAACAACCTGTGTCCTGTCCAGCTACGATTCAATTTATGTGTGGCTACGTCTTATGGTGGGAAAGAGGTGGAAAAGATTCCAGGCATGTTGTTCGTCTACCACACTGTAAAACTCTGTCGCTTGATGTCAAGTTTGCTGTCTGCCAGAAATATTTCTTTCTTTCCCTTTTTTTCTGAGTAAAGACAATGTTTATTTCCCATCATTATGAAGAAAAGCTGACACAAAGACGTAAATCTATTCATTTATTTCCTACAAGGACATTTGTGGCCATCAGAGCTGTGACACACTTGGCATTGCTGATGTGGGGACCATGTGTGACCCTAAAAGGAGTTGTTCTGTTATAGAAGACAACGGACTACAGGCGGCCTTCACAATAGCTCATGAATTAGGTGTGCACGTGCTTAGTGTTCTAACAGTCCTAATGTTTTTAAGTTCATATAATTGTGCACACACCTAATGCATGCCAGTGCATCCAGTAATTCATATTTTTTTTATGTAGGTCATGTGATGAGCATGCCTCATGATGATTCCAAGAACTGTGAGAGGTATTTTGGAAATCTGCCCCAGCACCATGTTATGGCTCCAGTGTATACCAGCTTCAAAAGGAAGTCCCCCTGGTCCCCATGCAGCGCATTCTATATCACAGAGTTCCTCGACAATGGTCACGGTGTGTGCATGATTTATTCATCGTGGTCAGTCTTAATACATGACATCAATATACAGTATAATTTATGAAGCATAAGTATTACAATCTATTAACGCAAACTTTATTTTTATCTTCTATCCGTATTCTGCCCTTTATTTTCCACTGCTGCTCCGCTCATCTGACTGAACCGACAAATATTTTATAGTAGAGAGTAGTTTAGTATCAGCACAGCAGCGAAAGCCGACGTCGCCTTGGCTGTACAGAAAAGGAGTGCAATAGGAGGCCGAAAACTGACCTTTGTAGGACCTAATTTTGCCCTTTTTCTCTGAGGGATTGGAATGGAAACAGGAAGTTCAGTCTCTTAGAAAAATATTTTGCTGTATTTATAACACAGATATGCCGAATAGAAGCGAAGACAAAACCATACCATGCAAGGAGAGATCTATTTTGAAATAAAAGCTGTCTACAATAAGGAATTACTTCAGTTTTCCTTTGGAAAAAAAAGAAGAAGAGTAAACGTCTTTGTAGTACTGACGTCATTTATTTCATAAATTATTTACTTCCCTTCTGCTTTACTGTAACATTTGCGGTAGGCAACCTTCTCCCACGTGGCTCTTTCTCTCATTTGGGTTTCTCTTCTTAGCTCACTCGTCCAGATGTGCATTCCTGCAGGTCTCCCTAAATGTCAGCAAAGGGAGCCAGACATTCCTACTATTACACAATATGCATCTCTCTAGATTTATGGTTCTCTCATCCTCGCTGCTTATTAACAGGAGATTGCCTACTGGATGTTCCTGAGAAGACTTTGTCCTTGCCCACTGAGCTGCCTGGTGTGATTTATAGCCCGGACCACCAATGCCAGCAGGTCTTCGGACAGAATTTCTCACACTGTCAGAATGCCTCAGCTAGTGAAGTATGCAGCCAGCTGTGGTGCCAGGAGGAAGGCCAGTCTGTGTGTACCACCACCAATGGGAGTTTACCCTGGGCAGATGGCACAGAGTGCGCCCCCAGCAGGAAGTGCCTGGACGGTGTGTGTACTGCATCTGAGGAGGTAATGAAAACAAAGGTAAATAATAATAATAATAATAATAATAATAATAATAATAATAATAAAAATATAATAATAATAATAATAATACTAAATACAGTATATTAATACTGTAAAGCATGTTTAGCATCCTCTTAAATATTTCTTCTTCTTCTTCTTCAATACCCCTTCATGAGGTTCTTATACAAGTCGTGGTAGTCATTGTTTGTTTATATTATTATTGCTACATACTTGATATTTTAAAGTGAAGAGATCTTTGTAGAGCATACCCCGGTAAAAAAAAAAAAAATATATATATATTTTTTAATGTATTAAAAATTTACTGTAAGTTTATGTTGTCACGCTGGTTGCGGGTAGGACACATGCGCGGTGAACCGCAGAATAAATATACATTGATATATTTATTTAAAAGAAGAAATATCAACCAAATCCAAGTCGGCAGGCACAAGAAGAATCCAGACACAGGCAATAGGTCAGATGATCGGGCAAACAGGATAAACGAGGCAGAGTAGAAACGTAAACACTAAACACAGTCCTAAGTCAAAAACCAAAACAAGACAAATTAGGGCAGAGACGAGAATCGGAAACCGGAAACCAAAAACGGGTCATACACGCATGCGCCACTGGCGCTATCATGCGAATCACTAAGGCGTTCAAGAAACGCATACGGTTCCAGCGGTGCCCCTTCGTGCATTTCAAGTCTGCGTCGCGAAAGCGCATGCGACAGGGAAGAATCCTAACAATGTAGTACATTTGTAGTTCATTTTTATTTTTTGTGCTAATTTTCTGAGTCAAAAAATATACTACAAATACACTAATTATAAGTATATTTCTGTCT
>JAQLOM010000003.1:13573466-13589727 GCA_030068315.1 Chrysichthys thysi
GACCATTGTGGGTTTTTCTTTCTTTAACAGAAGGGTACCAACAATTTTGTCCACGTCTGTATATATATATATATAAACAAACACTTTCTAATCAGAGGTGGGAAGCCCACCTCTCTCAGTCCCCGCCCTTGTGGGGGAGTCTGTGAAACCAGTTCATTTTCAAACATATGCTGATTGAGACTCGCTGAGTACCTCTTGCCTTACACATCCATGAGCCTGCCCCCACCCTGCCATCCTCCTCAACCCCTCTCTGACCCCCTCACCCCTCCCCCTACCCCTTACCCATTTCATTCATTCATTCATTCATTCATTCATTCATTCATTCATTCATTCATTTGGCATTTTTCTAAATTATGCAAAGGTTGGAGTTAGGATTAGAGCCCGGGGTATCGCATAGAAATAACAGATTAACCAATGAGTATGATATATTAAGCTATTTGAAATATAAGGTGTCCCAAACTGTACTCACAGTGAATAAGACGTTCTGCTGAATCCAGAATATTTTTTCCGGAGTGTCGGAGTGAAATGAAAACACGCACTTTATGTCAGTTATGATTTCATGTAAACTAACGCACACAGGGCATTATTCAAGTTCATGTTTGGAAATGGTTATCAGCATTGTTTCATATCAACTGTTTCATATTGTAGCCATGTAAACAAACCATCTTTCTCAAAATGCAAATATATTTTGTGTGCTATTCAAACTTAAACAAGTAAGAAATTATTTCCTTGTTTGATATGAAGCTGTCTTGTTACACTGCTCCTAGTGATTCAGTATGTTTCAGAATAACCGTGGAATGGGTCACTGAACAGTGTGTACATATTAACTCAAGTGAAAGCCAATGTTTCACAAACAAGAGGGTGTGCTTCATGTGCCATGGTTCCTGCTGCACTATTGTGGAAATTCCCTTTGTAAGAATCATGGGTTGAAATCCTCATCCATCCACACTTCTGCTGTCACTCACCAAGAGGCCCCAAATCACTAAAAGACAGAAGTGATAGTTGATAGTGGCTCACAGAGGCACTTGGAAATGCATACTCAGCAAAAGATCCAGGTGTCTAAGTTAAATATTATCTCTAGAGTGTTTCACATGAAGTTCATGAACAGCATGAGTCCCGTGCTCTTCCAAGCTTAGTGTGAGTATAGTGTACTGGTTTAGCTGGTTGTGCTGATGCAGCTAGGATGAATTTTTCTTTTTATGCTATATTGAGAAATCTGGACCAAATATGATTGATGTTAGGCACATGCATTTTTTTTTAGCAGTATTTAAGATGTTGGCCAAAAAATGGCCCAAGTATAACATTTGCTTGCAGTGTTTAAATTTCGGCATGAGAGTGGTCCAGCTGTAAACATACCCTGAGCTATAAGGTTTGGCAACCAAATAATTATGGATATTATTGCAGAGACAGCAACCAACAGATATCAATACTAGATCAATGATGATATGTTCATTAGGAAAGAAAGGAATAGGTTCCATTCGGTTCTAATTTTCCATCAGTTATTTGGGCAGGGAATCCAATCCCCTTTGAAGCTGTTCTTCACCAGGTCCAAGCGGTTTTCATTTTGGAAAGGGAATCCCTGAAATTTATCCCAGAAAAGATGACACACACTCAGAAAAAATAACACAAAAAGGGTTATAAATTCACTAATACATAGTTATTAAAATTAATTTAATAACTTTGTGTTGGTTCATTTGTGCTAGTTTTTTTTTCTTATTTATCTGTGATGATGCAGACTAACAGAAGCCACACACCTGCTCACAATTACCAAATGTTATTAAAAGTTTCTTGCTTTTGTTATCAACTGTGTTCTAAATAGTAGTACCCTGTGTGCCCTGTGTAGTGTTAGCTGGCCAACAGCATGAGGTTTTATACCAACTGTAATGGATACATGACTGATTGTGTTTGTGTACTTGCCAGGTGTAAGCTTTAAACAATTTGAGTTAGTAACCTACTACAAATTAAGTTATGCATTTTATCTGCAAAATGTATCTGATAACCTTCCATCAATAAAGCATTCCATCAATGAAGCTAATGATTTAAATCATATCTTATATAGCTTAGATATAATTAGGCTACAATAACACTGTAATACACTCTATATTTGAATCCCATTCATGCTGTATGAACAAGCAATGATATTAAATAGTAGGCATTAGTAATGTTTTATCTGCTAACCTTATTCATCTGCTGTCTATTTGCTCATAGCATGACATTTTGCCTGATTTCAAGTTTTTGAAAATTGTTTCAGATTTGTATCCCTGGTTTCAAGGAAAATATTTAATCTGCTTCTGCATCTGCACTCTCCTGATGACAGATTGCTTCACTTCTCAACATGGATGCAACAGGTATGGATAACAGTCGGAATGTACTTACCACATAAGGGAGATTCGTGGGAGCAGCAGCGGCATCTCATTGAAATAGATGCAGGTGCAGAAGGTCCATGCGGTCACTCGAGCTCTCAATTAGATGTTCTTGATTCTCCACATGCTTGCCACCTCTCCTAATGCACTTGTTTCAAGTTCAAGGGAGAGACATCTCAGTGCCAAAATTGCTGCTTCAATGCTCCCTGTATTTTGCTAGTCAGGAGGGCATGTCTGATCAATCCGAGATTGTGCAATTCCTCAACCTGCTCCCCAGCAAGGCTCAGCTGGGCAATGGTGGTGAGTCCATGTCTTCCTACACTCACTTCACAGATCTTTTTTATTGAGGAGTATTTGATCACACCAAGCAATGGAACTGGGGACCAACCACTGGCTCTGAAACAGGGGAAAAGACAAACAGCAGAATACAAAGTATATGTGCTTTAATTCAAGACTCTGGGATAGTTTAGACTGGAATTAAACTGCATTTTAAATGGTGAATCTTCATACAAAGTCAGTTTAGTCCCTGACTAGCCTTAACCTGTGTCTGGGAAACCAAAACTCTAAGCAATTGGAAGGAGGGTGTGTGGAAGCAGACCTCAGGAATTACACAATTGACTCCAATGACAGCTCCCATATGTCTAACAGCTAACAATCAGACAGTACAAATTCCGATTTTGATATCAGAAGGCACACCAGTCAACTTATTGGGCAGAGATGCCCTATGCAAATTAGGTCTGCAAATATGGTGCACTCCGGACGGAGTGTTTGTAAATAGGCAGGGCACAGAGACCCGGCAAATGTCAATGGTGCAGGCCTCACCCACAAAATTCTCTGCACGATCCGGTTAGAAGAGCAGCTACGACAGGTGGAATGAAAATCAAGGGCTGAACTCTAAGCTGGAATGCAGGGTCGATCATATATCCCTTGACTTCTGTGTAGACAAGGTGATTTGTTTCAACACACTCCTTAGATCCCATAAGAGTTACCTTGAGACCAGCAGTCCCACCCCTCAAAAAATACTTATGCTCTGACTTTGCACCCTCAGAAAATACATTCCTTCTTCTAGCCCTACTCAACTGAGGATTGATGGCCAACTTTATTGATCACGATACTGCTGTTTGGCCATAAACTTCCACTGCAGCCTGTACTATATCTATTAACCAGTTCCTTTGAAGGAGGACCCATCATTAATGGCACCATCATAGCTTGCAGAACTGGACCTGACCAATTTGGTGCCCTAGGCAAGATTTTAGCTTGCTTGGTTGGAACGAAAATCTGCACCCACGCCGGCCCTTTCCGGATAAGATTGGATATGCCTGCTTTATATTAATAAAATGCCTCTGATGTTAAAACCCAACATCTCCTCTGTCACTGGTTTCCTCTGCCCTCTCAAAACTAGGATCTGCTCAAGATTTCACCAAAGCCTGGCTTAGCGTCACCTCTAACCACAATGAGTACTCAGTCATGCTGTATTGGCGTTCTTGCACCCCCTTGGTGTTTCAGTGTCTAATTAACGATGTGCCAAGAGATATGCTGGGAAAATTTGTAATTGCATACATCAACAATATCCCCATATATTCCCCTTCCCTTAAAAGTCATGCAAATCGCATCAAATGAGTGCTGTAAAATCTCTTAGACAATCAGCTCTATGTCCAAGGAGCAAAATGCTATCTCCATGTCTCCAAAATGTCTTTCCTGGGGTACAGATTTGGCCATGAGGGGATCACTATGGATGAAGCCAAAGTGGTGGAAATGACCAAGTGGCTCACAGCAGTAACAATTTAGGATAAACAAGGTTTCCTGGGGTATGGCCATTTCTATCTGCATTTTATCCTAGTTTTCAGCTTGATTGTGATTCTCATGTCAGGATACCATGCCCAATCAAATGGGCAAGTAGAATGAGCCAACCAGGAGAACCTTCTGCTTTGAGAACAATGGAACTTGAGCACGGTTTCTTTCATGGGCTGAACATGCCCAAACCTTTCTGTACCACTTTGCCATCCATCTGACCCCATTTCAGTGTGGGCACAATATCAGCAACTCCTGCTCCCATGGAATGCCAATCCCACTGAATCACCTGCAGTGAAAGCCTGGTTTAAATAAAGTGAGCAGACACATGAGAACACCAACAAACAAGTAACCAGAAGGAACAAGCAGCTTGCAGACTGAGACAATAGGGAGAACCCAGAACATCAACATGGGCCTGGGTGTGGTTGGCCACAAGAGATACCTGGAGCTTGCCAGGTTTCAAAAAACGTCAGTGGCATGTGCATTGTGCACTGAATGAGTAACATTAATCAACATTAATATCATTTCATGCGTTAATATGTGATTAGAATCTGTTTCTTAAGCATCTGCTTAGGATAAAACATGTGCAACATTTTATAACAGTATCACACACCATTTTGAGCCAATACAAAAAGGTAGCATTTATCGAGGGTGCCCATGCTTTCTCTTCTTCCTTGACATATCTCCTTTTTAAGACCTAAAAAAAGTGTTCCTCAAATCGCCAAAAATGTCTGAGATTCGGTTTTTGCTTTCTACATTTGCCATTCATTTTGCAGATGTCTGCCTGCCCCGTGCCGCCATCCTGCTCCCAATGTCGTCTTTCTTGAGGACCAAAATATGGTCACCCTGATTTATCAGATATATTTAGACTAAGAAAAGGGCCGGACTTTAAACCATACTTTAGCCAAATGTTTCTGGTTTGACCTGTTTTCCAAAAGTATCAAAACACATTATATGGCCAAAAGTGTGTGCACACCAGACCTTCACAGCAGTCCAGATTTAGTCACCTTTTGCTATCATAAAAACACACTCTTCGAGGAAACTTTCCACTTGATTTTGGAGTATGACTATAGGAATTTGTCCATTCAGTCACAAAAGCATCATCCCAAAGGTGTTCACTGGGGTTGAAGTCAGGGTTCTGTGCAAGCCACTCAGTTTCCACACCAACCTTAGCAACCCATGTCTTTATGAACTTTGGATTGTGCACAGGTACATTGTCAGGCTGGAACAGATTTGGTGATGTTACAGCATACAAAGACATTATATACAGTACAATCATGTGCTTCCAACATCATGGCAACAGATTTTGGGGGGGGGGGAGACCCACACATGGGTGTACACAAACTTTTGGCCATATGGTGTATTTCACCAACACAATGTGGACATGTTTTTTTTTACTTTATATATCTTGATTAGGCTTTTCCCCCCTGCAAGAACAAAAGACACAGGCAGGCATCAGAACATTCTGTGAAAGGATTTCGCGTGATGTTTTCAAACAGATCTCAGCTGGGAATTACGAGCAGCAACCTTTGTTTGATGTGTAGGATCTCGTTGGGACCAGTGTACCTGGCACTGAGATTTTTGCAACAGGAACAGGGGTAGCGTTGATCTGTTACATCAGCAATGGAGTCCACTCCAAACTCCATTTCCCAGTAAACACTACAGCCTTCAAACAAGCAGTGACTACAAATTCCCATCTATGTTCACAGTGAGTATGAACCACACACACCTTTGCTCAGTTACCCCCTCTGCCTATACTGTATATACAGACTTTGGTCACTTGGTTGCTGTGAAGTAACGCTGACTAATCCTTCACTTCACACCTCTTTCTCCTTGCCTGTGATAGTCTGCTTGCTCGTCATATGACATTTTGCTTGACCGTGACCGAGTTTTTGAATATTGTTTTGGATTTCTCTTCCTGGTTCTAAAATGAAACAATTACTGTGCATCAGCATCCTCTCCTGCAATCATTCCATGCCACCACCCTACCAATATGCACAATCAGGGACATAGAATTTCCAGAAATTTTGAAAATTTGCCAAGAATTAAATTTATACGCATAGTGCGCTGATCCCAAATATGAGTACTGCATCCAAAGACGAACCTGCTACCATTGCAAAATATGATGTTGGATCATTCCTTGATGTTTTGGGGCTGCTAGTGACCCTGGTTGTGAAGATTGATGGCAAGATAGTTTTGCCTACAACCTGATTATATCTGCTGAAAAACATACAAAACAGAAACAGTGCTTTTGCAACAGGCATCACAGTTTCTGGTTTTTAAGCCAGTCAACCTGTGGTCTGAATTGTATATAGCCCACATGTATAGACCTAAGAGTATGAAGGAGCATTAAATTCCTTAAACGGACAGGTGTTACAGGTGGGCTCAGACAAATATTAATGGCAAATTGAAACAGTGGAGCTGACAGATTCAGCAGGGTTTTCGCTATATTCTGTATCCACACCTACACAGCTATATCAAGTCAATGGCAGTGAGCCAAGCTCATTTGTCTGATGTAATCGCTAAAGTTGAGAGCATTTTCTGAATGGATCTTGATTCTTTACCTTAAGAATTTTCTTGAACTAAAAAAAGTTTCTCAAAACGCACACTAACTAAAGTAATATGTGAGTACATAACTTACTGGCTAACCGAGAAATGCATTTCAACACATAAAAGATTAGCCTAATGTTTTCCATTATTATTATTATTATTATTATTATTATTATTATTATTATTAGGCTAAATAATGATGGACTGGCTATTCTAAATTGCACTAGGAGTGAATGTGTGTATGTATGGTACCCTATGATGGGGGCACAGTTGAGGCCAAATGTTTAAGCTAAAGACATTTTGTGTTACTATATATTTTTGGCAAGCTAATTAGGCCCTCTGGTCTGTACATCAGTGGTAATAGTAGAACAATTAATAAAATAAATAGTAATAAAATAGTAATATAGAGACTTTTATTCAATATATCAGAATTTCAGTCAGTGAAAAGTTTACACATACCAAGTTGATAGTCTGGAAGTTTCCAGAAATTGATTTTGTCTTTTGGAAACTTCTACTTGGCCAATTGTCGTAATTAGGATTTAATGGGAGCACACCTGTGGCTGAAAAAGGGCTTACCTTTAGAGCCAGTGCCTTTTGCTCTTGGTACCATGGGAAAATCCAAGCAACTCAGCCAAGACCTCAAAAAAAGTGGACCTTCACAAGCCTGGTTCCTCCATAGTTGTAATTTGTAAACAACTGAAGGCACCATGGGCATCTGTTCAAACAGTTGTATGCAAATAGAAAAATCTTGTGTCCACACAGACACTGCATTGTTCAGGAAGGATGCACAAATTAAATCCCAGAGATGAACAAACTTTGGTCTGAAAGGTTCATCTGAACCCCAGGACAACAATAAATGAACAGATGAAGGAGTTGAAAGTAACAAGTACTAAATTATGTACAGGTTAAAATAGCTTAAAGACAAAAAAAAAGTGAAAGTATTGGATTGGCCACAGAGTCCTGACCTGAATTCCATAGAAAATCTGGGGACTGACCTGAAAAAACATGTCTGAGCAAGGAGGTCATAAACCTGACTAAATCACATTAGTTCTGACAGGAGTATTGAGCAAAAAGTCTTGCAAAGTATTGTGAGAGGCTTGTGGAAGCCTAGCCCGAGGGTTTGATTCAAGTTCTAGAAATTTAATGCTTCTAAATACTAACAAGAATATGTTACGCTTTGCAGCCCTGAAAATCTTATAAAGTAAATAAAAGACGAAATAAATACTTCAATTAGACATTTCTTAAATAAACTGGAGTTGTGAAAAAAGTGAGTTTGAATGTTTCTAGCTTAAGTCATGTGTCAGTATGTAAACAAAGGCAAGTACAATTCCATCCAAATAAACATCAAACTTTACATCAAAACTTGCTTATTTATGAACGCACTGAAACATTTAACTTGTGTGGAGTTTAGACAGAATTTCTATTGAGTTACAGCTAAAGTGCATACATAAACAGGATTTAGGTAGACATAATAAATACTTGGAACAGAAACAGTATTAGTTTATGTACTTTTACATGTTTGTTTTTATACGTAAAACATAAAAAAGACATCATTTGGGCAGTTTGTCACACCAAAAAGTGTGGTGGAGGTTAACCTGCATGCTCAAAGAGAGGGCAAGCCATTGCATGCTGTTTCTTTGCTTGCAGCAATAGCGTTTTCATACAGTATGGATTGGCCTGAACCTGTTTCTGTGCTTTGGGAAAACACTTTCTGCATCTCACCTGGGAGCCACTGTTCTATTTACCAGCGATAGTTTGTCTATTGCCAGTTAATTCATGTATGCAGGAGCTTGCAGTAAAGACAATAAAAGAAAATGGTGAGATATCTAACAGTGATGCTTGAGAACACAACATATTGCCTACTGTTACTCCATAAATAGCTGGAAATCTTGATTTGAGTGCCTTTAGTTCCTTAGGATGCACGGAAAATCCAAACCGACTGGACGGAATGAAAGTAATTTTTTCAGCCAGCGGCAAATTTATGCACCGAATGAGAGAAAGTCTTGAACAACACCACCAAGAATGGTCATTTCCATAATTCAAGAAAACAGATGGATAACTACAAATGAATTGTAAGCAGAAACAGTAAGTTAGTATTGTTGTCAGTGGTGGCTATAGTTAAGGTTCTGGGTTACCTATTTGAAGGTGAGGGGTTCAAACCCCAGTAATGCTAAGCTGCCACTGTTGGACCCTTGAGCTAGGCCCTTCACCCTCTCTGGTCCAGGTGTAACATGGCTGACCCTGTGCTCTGATCCCAACTTCCTTACAAGCTGGGACATGTGAAGAAAGGAATTTGTGTATTTATGTATATGTGACAAAGTAATTCAAGTTTTAACACATAAAGTTCATGGTCTTATGACCTCAGCCATATTTAAAGGTTTGACGTGCAGACGCGCTAGAAAGTCGAACTTGCATTTCAGGTGATTCCCAGTTTATCTCACCAAGCTCATGCCGAGTATAGCAATTTACAAATTTTTTTGTTTTGTTTTGCTTTGTTTTACACACATAACAGTGGGACCATAAACACATATTTAAATCAGATCCTCTGGCAATTTGACAGGTTGTAAAGACCTGTTCGTTTAAGCTTACAGACTGGGGGCTTTCCCCTACGTCTCTTTAAACCAGGATATCTGGTTCTGTTTCCTCATAGACCGGCGCAGAAATCTTGACCTTTGTCTTATTAATTCACAAATGACCCTGGCAGCCCTGATACATAGCCAAGCATGCTTTAAACATATAATAAATCATTTTAAAAAATATGATGAGCACTGTCCAGTTTTAGATTTAGAATATTTTTAAGTACTATTTTTTTTTCATGCCACAAAAATTTGCAACCAAGATTAACCCCTACTAAAATGATGGAAAGGCCAAAGTGTGGAGAAAGAAAGGAGCTACTCATGATCCAAAACATACAACATACTCAGTCGAGCATGGTGGAGGAAATGTCACGGCTTGTGTTGCATGGCTGTTTCAAAATAACAGGCTCACTAAATTGTATTGATGATGTACCTCAGGACGATAGTAACAGAATGAATTCAAATGTCTAGAGAAACATTCTGTCGGCCAAAAAAGTGGAAGGTCTTAGACTGGCCATGTCAGTCATCAGACTTTAACTCAACTGACCATTCATTTCACCTTCTGAAGAGGAATCTGAAGGGGGAAAGCTCCCAAAGCAAATAACAACTCAAAGAAGAATCCTGGAAAGCTTCACAAAAGAAGAATACAGCGGTTTGGTGATGCAAGTGAGTTTAATGCAAGGGGTATGCAACCGAATATAATTAATAATATGTATTTACTTTCATTCAGTTTAATGTTATTTATCTGTCCCAATATTTTTGCTCACCCCACATTTTGGGGTCTCTCATCAAATGTGCCAAGTTCTGACTTCTTTAATACATCTAGATGTAAATATCAGGAAATAGAAGATAAAGTTCGGATCTATCGTCATGTTCATCTTTGTCTTTTTCATCGTTTGACCTCAAACCCAAAAGAATCGGCCTCGCTGTTCCATTATTTTCAGCGAGTGCTGTATTTATTTTATTCTTCTACATATACGATGGCCTTTGTGTTTACAAATGTTAGTCGTTTGACGAATAAGTTTTAATTCAACTGATGTAACAAGATATGTTACATTTTTTTTTAAAACAAAATAAGAATAATAGAATTGTACTTGTTGAATATTTGGGTTTTTTTCTTCTTCATTGGGTTGAATAACACCTACCACCGACGAAACTGAACTTTTGTCTAACCTTTTATTGCGCAAGACATGTATTGCACAAGAAATATTTGGCATAGTTTCTGTAACTTTGACACATGCTGACAAATTGCACTTTTTGCACTGAGGAGGTGTCTGGACTACACCTTTAAAGGCTCTTTGTATCTCCAAAGGTGTTCCTTATTATATCTATCATGTCACACCTGAATTGCAATACATTTAATACTGGATTTGAGCAAGATTTTACTCGTTAACATCCAGGTATTTGATAACAAATTCATCTCTACATCCCTCTTATCTCCTAAGACTCACTGACGTGAACAACACACGTCTTTTGTGGTTTTTAATGTTTAAACCTAAAGTCTGGGTGTTCAACAGAGCTAATCCTAAACATCTGTTTACACTAGGAGAGGTGTTAAGGTTTTGCATGTACCTGACACTCTTGGCCAAAGGCATGTATATTTAACAATCGGACAGAATTGGGGTTGAGCACCACACTCAGAAATGTAATGCACAGAGGATCAAATACATGATCTCTTAAGTCATAACCAAATTCTCAGATTTCTAGCTTCCCACCACACCCACCTTTCCGTTCAGAGTCATAAGCATGATGCATCACAACACAACGAACTAATCATTTGTGCTTTCAGACCGAATAAAGAATAAGATATCAACTGGTTCAATAAAGTTTTAGATTGTGAACTTCCCACAATTTTTTCGCCGTAAGCCTGTGGCTTTCAAGTGTGATACATCAGGGAGATTAGTGAGTCATATTTCACAAAAACAAGACCAGTTTATCCTATCAGATGGATAGCAAACCAAGTGTTCCAGATCTTAAGATAATTCACCTTTTATCTACTGGTTTAAACAACCTGTTTTTTCAGTGCACAAAAACGGACATTTAATTCTTAAGAATTTCACACACTTCAGATCCTGAGCTCATCCCACATGATGTGAGAGTCCTAGATCCTGGTTGCCTCCAGCACTACCTTTCCTTGGCAGACAAATTAAATTCCTTTCTTTCAGACTCAGACTTGCCTGGATCCTGTTGGCTACATGTTGTGAAGATCTTGATTTTGGCAGTATCATGCATGAGAAATACTTTTCTCATCCACACCAAGGTGAACCAAAAGCAGGTGTTTCAACATGTTATTGGCATGAAATTACCTTGTCCAATTACTCACATTTCATGGAAAAAAAAAAAAAAAAAAAAAAAAAAAAAAAAGGGCAAACAAGGGCAAAGCACAGAGGAGGAAGTGCTGAGTTACAGTTAATTTCCAAAATTCAACCATCTGTGTTGAACAATTATCCGAAAGGAAGTCATGCTGTTGCTCATGCTGGAAAATGAATATTGTTCTTAAAGAAATTCCCCTGCAAGCTATTAAAGATTTTAACATCCAAGTGTCATTTGACAGGTTACAGGAAACACCGCACAAAAACCTTTACATAGTTGGAGAGCTGGAGCAAAACAAAGGGAGATTAATAAGTTGCAGATTCCTTAGAAGAGCTTTGATGGCACTGCTGTTAAACATAGACTTTGAACACGAAGTAATCCGACTGCAGTTAAAAAGTTCTTAGCTAAAGATTAGAAAGCAAAGTTACTTGCCCCATTGCATTAGCAATATGACGTTGTAAATTTTTATGTTGTAGGGCATCTGTATCGTGGCACTGTTATCCTGGAAAGAGATTAAGAATTGTTTCCAAATGCAAAAGGGCAGCAATGTAACAGTTTGAATTGTCTGAGTTGAGCTGAGATGCTTTTATGATGTGCTGACATAAAAAGGCACGCCAAGATGCTGAAAGGCCTGACTCAGGTGCTACAGTCACTGACATGCAGACCTGCCATTTGTCTAGTGTTGAAACGTTCATTCGTTATACCATGGGATTTGTGTTTAACACTAATCTCCTTCTTTAAGGCATGCTCTTAAACTAGGCAGATTTTTATTCCAAGAGAAATTCCATTTCAGAGACTCAAGACATAAGGAATAATTTCTTTATTGTCTTTGGTTATGCTTCACTATTAGTTGCCTACAATAAAAGCTTAGTTAAGATGACAGCTGAAGAGCAGGTGCAGGATTAGGGATAACTAGGGCCAGAAAAACGTTGTGGGAACACAAGGTAAAACTGGCACCCCTAGGTAAAGGACAAAGGCAATGTCAAGATAATGAGATAAAAATCTCGGCAGAAAATCCTTTGTTTCCCCCCAAACACTCACCTAGAGAGGGACATTTGTACTGGAATCCTGAGGGGCTCCCAGGGTTACAATAAGATTTATGTGGCACCTGCTGAGAAAATATACCCGTTCTTACAGGATGTGAGAGGACAGGATATAGTTGCAGGAAAACAAACAAAAGGCTTTTTTCTTTTCTTTTTTTTTTTTCAAGTTTAGGGAAAAAAAGAGCGTGGTACAAGAGTGAAATGATTCTCAGATTAAATTTGTTTAACAACAAAAACATACCCACTGAAAGATAAAAAAAAAACCCTAACTTTTATTTGGCGTTTTTTTTTTTCCTTTTGTTACATTTACAGAATAATTTTCTGTCTTTCTCTCAGCCCGAACAGGCTAAAATAAAACCTGACCCTCCAGGTGAAAATGTGTAAAACTTTCTATATACAACAAGGCATATTTATGAACAATTAAGAAGACATATGAGGAATAGAGGCATATGAAAAAAATGTTGAATATATTATTTATGGTATAAGGGCAATACTTCAGCGGTGACGTTACAATGCTTAGAACAGAAAAGGTAGAAAAGTGGATTGAGGCGTTCTAAATGTCTTGTGTAAACAGTGAAGGGCTGCATGTATAGGGCTCTTTCTGATCTTCCTCTTCCTCTTCCAGAAGTTTCTCCAGCGCTAGGGTGCCCTCCGAGGAAGGAGCAGGCTCCTCCTGCTGAGGTTCTGGTTCAGACACAGGCATAGGCATGGACAGGAGCTGTGGAGCCATATTCTGTGGGCAGGGGGACAAGGGTGGGGCCCATGGAATGTATGTCAGTGAGCCATCTTGGACATCTATCTGAGGCAGGCCTGAGCTGGAGGAGCTTATGGTCTGGAGCAGATATAGGGATAAGAGACAGAGAAGGTGGAGGTAAAGACTGAGTTAGCACTTGCCAAGCAATTTACGTGGGGAGTTCGTCATCAGATTATAGCCTACCCCGAGGTTGGTGAAAAGAGGGGCGTGGGCCAGGGTGAGAACAGAGGACGGGCCCACCACTGCATAGCTGGGACACACAGGCTGGACGTACATGTCACTCGTAAGGGAGGGGAGGGTAGAGAGGCTCTGCTCATGTTGGAAATACTCAGGAGGAGCCCAGTGACCCAGGGGCTGGAAAGCTGCTGTGCTGCTAGGCTGAGCAACCCAACCAGGACAGAGTGCACCAACATCTACAGCTGATTCGTTCAGAGCACTTTGGGTGCTTCCTGGGAAAGCAGAAGACCCTTCACAGACAAATAAACCTGGCGTGAGAAATGTGCAATCCTGTGGTCAACAAAGCAACCTTGTTCTAATGTTACTCACCAACATGTGTATATGAAGGCAAAGTATTGTTGGGAATCACCACCTGTTGAAGATTGCATAAAGAAACCAATGACATAGGTAGCATAAAATGATCTGAATAGGCAAAATCTGAGCCTTTCGTGAAACATTATTTCAAGTACAAGGAACAAGAGAAGGGCAGTGCTTAGACATGCTCTGTGTGCAAACAGGATGGACTATGGGGAAAACTGAGAAAAAAAGTTGACGAGAAGACGTGAAGAAGACATGCAGGAGAGGGTGGCAGTAAGTCTGTGTGCAGTGGGAATGGGCGACCCGCTTTTTATACGACTCTGATATGGTCGTGTGTATTTATGTTTTTCTTAGTTGTCAGGTATAATTATGAAGTTGGCAGAGGCAAGATCCTTGGCAAGGTTGCATGCTGATTTGCATAGGCCTATTACCCTGTGGCAATATGGGGGAATGGTTCAACTGTCATGGAAAAACACCTGGATTATATAAGGAGAAAATCCCCCTGGAGTTTGGCTGCTGCACAGCCTGCCTTTACCTGAAAGTATGATGCTATGAGATTAATTTGATTAAAAATGAACTCTGTTAAAAATGTTACTTTTCTGAACTTCCTGGTCTGTAAAGGAAATCTGACACTAAATAAACCCTTACTCTACTTGATAATCTGAACAAGATTTAATCTCTAGATTAACTTGTACAGCTCATTTTTCATCCCTCTCTCTCTCTCTGTCTCTCTCTCTCTTTTTTCTTTTCTTTTTTAGTGACAGGGAGTTGCCCAACTGATAAGGCATGTGTGTATGTGTGTGTGTGTGTGTGTGTGTGTGTGTGTGTGTGTGTGTGTGTGTGTGTGTGTGCGTGTGTGTGTTATGTATTGTGTGTATGTGGGGTTTTTTTCTCACTGCAGTTGGGGGCACTGTTTTGGCTGTATTTCCTCTCTTTCTGCGTAGCAGCTCTTTCACAGGGTCTTTGACTCTCACACCCTGGTATGGTTTAGATGCAGCTTGCTCTGACAGTGCTACAAGCAAACAAACAACCCACATTTGTGTTAGAAACCAAGATATGCATTTATCCAGACATTTTGTCCTAGGTAGGAGTTAAGGGAATTCTCAGGTAAGCAGGCAGGAGTTTGCTCTGTGTATTTCAGAAGGAGTGGCTGCTTAATGATTTATGAATTGTAAGACTCAAATGTGGCAAAAAAATAAAAAATTGTCCTAACATTGATGCAAAAGATATCATAACGCAGGACGTTATCAACTACATTCCCAGACAGATCTTCGCTTATAGTCAGTATTTATGCCCAATCAAAATGCTATTCTTAAGTAGAGATTTAAACTGCAATCACTTCATGAGTCATTGTTTGTGGAATGCTATATCCTACACCCAACTTTAGAAAGAATTCGTTTAGTCAACATTTGCTTCCTTGGGCAAATCTTTTTTATTTGATCAAATAAAGGAATAGATCTTCTGTATTGATAAAAAGAAACGCTTCACCCTTTTTTTTGCATGCAGACTATATTGCATGCAAAATGGCCATATGCACGCTAACAACGTTTAACAAGGGAACTCAAGCAAATAAATAATAACCTTGTTAGTGTTGCTCACATTTTTAAGTGAACTTTACCCTTTGCTCCCAATATCCAGTGGTTACTTCCTGGGCATGTTTGATTGTAAAGTAACAGTGTGAGTGGTAAGAATTATGCGACTCTTTACTCGGTCACTCGGATTTTCCTGTCGCATTGTGCATATATAATACATAGATTTTTCTAACTAATGAGAAAAGTCGGGAATGTTTTGCGATCTTTGTAGAATTATAGAGGAGCAGAAAACTGAATTAAAAAAAAACCCCACTTCATTTCGTTAATTGTTAAAAGTGTTTTTTTTTTTTTTTTTTTTTTTTTTTAGTTTACGTACAAATTCTCTTGTTTATATACTCAAATATCGCGTATTTCTTTTAAAGACACATATCCTCTCAGTTTGTGTCTTTCTGGTAGGTATCCTACTTAAAAAAAAAGTTTTAAACTACAGTATTAAAATGTTTAGATGGAAGACCTGGAATAATAATCAAAACCCTACACTTCCAACTTGTGCATTTTCATGTGCACTGACTCACATTTAGTCCTTATCTGTTAAATCAACACATATTAAATATTTTACTGGAGCACTGTGATTGTATAACCTATACATATACAAGTTCAGTAGCTTTTACACAGTCTATAATTTACTATCTTAGTCATCCTCTGCCGCTTAATCCTGTTCAGGGTTGCGGGGGGGGAAGCTGGCGCCAATCCCAGCTGACATCGGGTGAGAGGCGGGATACGCCCTGGGCAGGTCACCAATCCA
>JAQLOM010000003.1:13599697-13616003 GCA_030068315.1 Chrysichthys thysi
TCAAACCTGATGTGGGCTGCCGCACTGTGCCTCTGAGCTCCTTCCAGCTACACAAATATTGAGCTACGGCTACAGACCACTGCTGCTGAAGCTGTTCTATTGATAATCACAAAAAACCTGCGGTAATGCTCTGTACAGTACACTGATACACAAGGTAACTCTGTGAGTTGTGGGAGAGTGCGAGGCATTGCATGAGGAGAAGTTTCCCAGAGGAACCTTTCCGAGGGATTAATAAAGTTCTACCTACCTACCTACTTACCTATCTACCTACCTTCCTTCCTTCCTACCGATCTGTCTATCTAGGCATTGTCCGCGTACTTCCGGGTGTCGTCTACACATACTTCTGTGTGTTGTTCGCGTACTTCCAGGTGTCGTCTACGCATACTTCTGTGTGTTGTCTGCGTACTTCCAGGCTTCGTCTAAACATATGTGTACGTCATACGCTGTTACGCTGGCCTAGCCAATTTTAAATATTTTCTAAATATTTTACAATTTTTAGTGCATCACAATTGTCATTGTATCTTTGAAAAATCGTAAGTCGGGCCATCATAACTCGGGAAGCATCTGTATACAGGGTTCCTCAGGTTACGACACAGTTCTGCTCCTACAACAGTGATGTAAACTGAATTTTGTTGCAAGTTGAAACACACTCTAGCCTAAGTCACTTACTTCACTATCCTAACACAGTTCACAGTACAATCATAATCTATAACATACACACACAACATAAACACAACTAAGCCACAGAAAAAGGAAAAGGACAAAAATATACTCTACTTGTCAGAGTTGTGGGCATGTGCAGGCAGGAGACAGCTCTAATGTCCCAAAACAGGTTTATTATAATCCAAGGCTAAGGTACATAAACAGTAGGCAAAATCAGGGTCAAAAACAAACAGATCAGGCGAGCAGCAAACAAACAAACAAAGGAGATCCAGAAATCGCAGACAATAAACAAGGCACAAAGGTCAGAACCGACAAACACAAACATCAAGGCTTGGCAAGAGTCACAAAAGTAAGCTAATGCTTTGCAAGAAGCATACGAATGGGTAAGTCTTGCACGCCAGAAATAAACGTGCATTATGTATAACGTGGTGCCAGAGAGGAAAACCCGGAAGAGCACATCTTCCTTGCGTCGTGCAGTGCGAATCCATGACAGTGCTGTACACGGCACTGTAGTACCAGAAAGCTGACATCCGATATCCGTGGCTGTTTCTCCTTTTTCTGATCTCTTTATAATGTCTAATTTCACTTCCATTGTGATGCCATTCCTCTTCATCGAAGCACTACTATTTGAAGACTCTGACTTTCATTTACAAGCCAAAAAGTCACCAAACAAAGCAAAACAAACGGAACATGTGTGCCTTTTTTAGTCAATTTCCCCAACTTCCTCACTCATGTCAGGGGACTGGGAGTCCGGATGCATGTGCAGTAAAAAAAATATGATTTATTTCCAGATAGGCAAAGGTACAGACAAGGGATAAGCATAAACGAAGTCAAAGGGCAAGCTAAGGTAACCGATGGGGCGAACAGGCAAAACTAGGCGAGACAAGAAGCATAATCCTAGAGAGCAGTGCAAGGGTCAAAACCAGATCAAACGACAGATATATCAAAGGTCAGGCAAAGGGGTAAATCCGAGAGACAAAACAGGTCATACACGAAATAACAAACAGAGTAAGTAGAGTGCTTGGCAATAGATTCGCGGAGGCTAGGCTAATGCTACGCACCGACTGAGTGAAAGTGTGTGTGTTTTATAGTCCATGAGATGAGCTACACCTGGCTTGTTAGTAGTCAGGTGATTGTGAACGTGGGAGTGTCCGCGTCATGTGATGTGGGTGCTGTGAATCTTGGGAGTTGTAGTTCGTAACAGTTCGTGGGTTTCCAGCATCCGTGACAAAGTGACAATATATTTCTTATCTTAGCAATATTCCTCAGATGAAAGAAGGCTGTTTTGGTAATATTGTCTACATGAGCTTCAAAAGAGAGACTGGAGTCCATGATCACACTGAGGGCTTTTACTTCTGCACACGGTGATACAGAAAGGTGTAATCAGAAAACTTGCTTCTAGCTGAATGTAGTCCTAGTACAAGTACTTCAGTCTTATCAGAATTAACTAGCAGGAAATTAGTAAGCATCCATTCTCTAATGTAGTCCTCAATATTATTGAGCTGATGTCTCTCATCTGGTTTTGCAGAACCATACAGTTGTGTGTCATCAGCATAGCAGTGAAAGCTAATACCATGCTTATGAATAATGTTACTCAGGAGGAGCATGCATAAGGAAAAAAGCAGCGGGCCTAACACAGAACCTTGCATAACACCAAAGTGTTCCTTACTATGTGGAGAGGCGTCACCATTTACATCAACAAACTGATAACGGTGAGTCAAATAAGATCTTAACTCCAGCAGACTTTTCTAATCTATCAAGGAGTATATCATGATCAATGATGTCAAAGGCTGCACCAAGGTCTAGTAACACAAGGAGGGAGACACAACCCTGATCAGAGGCCAGTAAAAGGTCATTTACCACTTTAACCAGCACTGTGCTGTGGTGAGGTCTAAACCCTGACCCTGAATATTTAAGCAGCCCTCCTTCATAGATACTGGCTACATGCTGACAGCGTTTTAATAATCCTTTCAATTGGTACTTGGTGACTTAAGAATAATAATGATGATAAAATAATTTAGTTATCATTAAGCAATAAAATGTTTTGGTTTTGTTCCCCAGAAGGTGATCTTTGTAAAGGTAATTTTTTTTTTAACCTGGATATTATCAAGTATGCTTTCAGCATCTATTCAGATTTGGCATGTGTAATGCCTTAAAGTACAGTATATGCTACCATTCTACTTGCTTTAAAAGGTCCACATGTTTTGCTCCATGAAAAAAGAAAAATAATAAAAATAGGCATTTCGTTGTGGGTATTTATACACAAATGCAAAAAACCATTGCATGATTTTGCCCGTTTCCTTCCTCCGACATGTTTTAAATGTTTTTATTCCTTACGTTTTCTCTTCTTGCTGTTTTTTTTTTTTTTCAAATTGTTCCTAATTTTCAGGGGAGGATGATATTGGTTTTATTTCCCAATTGTATGTTGGAAGCACAAGGAATTTGGTTGTTATTCAAAATGTTTGCTCTGCTCCACCAAAATCGATGGTCCCAAGCCACTTCTGCCAATTAGCAGTAGAGCTTTGTGAATTTGAACGTCATTGTGAATTGTAAATCCACCTACTGTGATCACATTAACTGATGTCATACGTAATAGGTAAACTGCCTGAACACTTTTAATTAATTACTTTGGATTTTTCTGTTTTAAGTAGATTTTTTGTTACTTACTTTTGTTTATTACTTTTGCAAAAATAAACAAATAAATAAATAAAAAAATTTTATCAGTTCACTGTCATGACGAGACAGGTTTTTTTTGACCCTGCAGGCTGTTCAACATTCTTTCAGCTTTATGTTTCACTCACACCTTCCCAAGTCATTCCGAGCAGGTTCCAACCTCTCATAAATATGCAGTCACACACACTCACCGACACACACACGCACAAATGCATACAGGCGCGCATACACACACATAAAGATAGCATAAAGATACCATTCCAATGACCATTGTTTTTTTTTTTTTTTTTTTTTAATCTTTAAAGAAAACTTCTTAATCCGGGATTCTTACATTTTCTTTGCTGCAAACAAAACCAGAAATTTGCTTAACACCCTACAGGTAAGCTAAACATGGTAAGAAGTCGAGAAGAGAACACAGCTTGTAAAAGGATACCAGTAAGCTGTGAGGGGAAAGAGAAAGAATATGGAGCCTGTGCATGCAACCATTCACCACTTCCTGGGGCACTGGCATTAAACATGAATGGAACAAATTCACCAACATCAGCACTTACAGCACTGAATGTGGAAGAATGTAGCCCTACTGTAAATACTAAGGCAGTATCGCCAAAAGGTGGGTAAAAATTTAGGTTTTCAGTTCTCAGTGCGCAAGGGCTGTCTAGACAAAACTACTACCTTTACTTTTGTTTTCATGGTAATATCAGTCATTATTGTGTAGTTAAATATGAATGGTATGACGAGTTAGTACCTAGTTAATACATTTACAGAACTCCATCAAGGGAACAAATTGTCTGTATTTGATTAGTCACCTTCTAGTTACAAATGTCTGCTATATAACTGCCCCAAAAAAATGACTTCCTGTTTTCCCAGGACTCATTAAGAAAGATGTCCGATGGCACATTTGTTATCACAAGTGAGGCGGCTGAATACGTTTAAAAACGTTTAACAAACTTATTCTTTTAGGTCCAAAAGCTCAGAAAACAAAAACCGATCGGACATACCTGGGTGTGAGAGTAAGAATGCCAGTAAAAGACATGCTCAGAGATATTCGCATAGCCAAGGGTATGGACCCCAAAGATGTACAGGTATCAATAACTTTCTTTACTTGTAAAACTATCAAAGAAATTGATATAATAATCTCACTTTAGCTATTTCCCCCTTTTCTCCCTAGAAGAAAGAAAACAAAGGATCAAAAGGTTCGACTAAATTCACCCCATATGCTACGTTACAGTAATACATCTTTCCACCGGAAGCATTTATTTACAGTGTCATTATTCTTTTTAGGAGATAAAAAACGAGTAAATATAAGAAGTGGTCATAAAAACAGGCTGGTGGGTAAATCCTTAACTTCATCGTCTTTATTGTCCCGTTTCAAATATTGATGTGCTGTTCAAGGACACAGTATATGATACATGTCTGCATTATAGAAAAAGTGGCAAACAAAGAGTTTAGAAGAGCTGGCCATTATAGTGGAAGTGTTGGAAGAAGACCTTAAGACTAGTACATCAAGACAGTCAAGTAACCACGTGCCAACCATTGCCCCGGACCTGGGGAACAAGTTCTGGCTTAGGAACACACCTCAGCAAGGGAATACAGATGAGTCACCACCAACTCCAAGTTACGATTCAGCCACTAAAAAGTCCCATGTGCAGTCTGTGGGAAATGATGGCTCTGCTTATAACCCAGCTGCTTCTTTCCTCGCTGATACTAAGGTCAGAAACCTCAGTGGTGAGTCAGATCACTATATACACAGAAGGCAGCATGAAATGACCTGCTCTCCAAGTGATAGCAAAAAGCATGTCCCATCCCCACAAGAAATCTATTTCAGCACCAAGATGAACTGGTGGAATTCGCCACAGAAAACAGATAGCCCTTTGAATTTATTCTCAGGGCAGGAGCAGTGGAACAGCATGATGTACTTTTGGACCCAAATGGAAAGAGAGGCACAGCTACTGAAAAATATCTCCAACCAAGAGCTTCTCTCTCAGGATGAGAAGGGACGAATGTAAGTTTGTTCATTCTTTTATCATAATATGGGGTTCTCCCAAAGGGATTTCAAAAGAGCAATAGCTGCTTAATTAGATTTTATACAAAGGAAGGTATTAGAAAGGATATGAATGCTTCTCATCTGTCAGCCTTTCTTGCTGGAAATCTTACAAGATCTGTAATTGAAATGCAAGATTTGTACTTGGTCTGTTTAACTGTATTTAAAATGAGAATAATTCTGAATGGTCCATGGTCAAATATGAGATCGTAATGATAGAGATTTTCCTTGCTTATTTTTTAATGCTTAGCTTAACTTCCAGATCCTAGTGAGAAATAGCATAACCGTCCAGTTTATGGGCTCTGAACAAATCCACTCCTAAAGCAAGACTACAGAATATGCATAATAATCTTTCCTTTGATATCGAGCTTTCGTTACACAAACTAAACATATGCACCTGAAATATTATTCCTTAAAAGATCACATTGCTTGTACTCATTAAAAAAGGCAGAACTGACATTACAAAGATGGAACGCTTTTTCCTGGACGGCTATTATTGATATTCAGTGAATCATGGAGTACCAGAATGCCATTGTTGATGATCCTTTTATATACACTCCTTCCTCCCAGACTCCTCCACAGAGCTGTTGATGAGGGAAAACGATCTCTCGTGTATGTTATTGCCAGACGGATGGCAGATCTAAACAAACTGGACAGCAAAGATGCAGAGGGAAGGGTAATGATATGACACACGGCAATCTCATACACATTTTGCAAGGCTCATATTCTCCATATATAAGATCTCTTGCCTTACATAAACTTCCATACATGACTTGTACATGTAATTGTACTTGGCTAATTAAATGTTAATTTATGCACTGACACAAAAATTTTGGATGATATAATGATTACTGCATACATATCTGGACTGTTAGAGATACTAGGGGAGACAGGATACATAAGCAGATCAAGGTGTTTAATGACCATCCAGGCAACAGTACACAATTGATAGGCAAAATCAGGGTCAGGCAGAAAAACAGGTGACCGATCAGGCAGACAACAATTCAGAGGGCAAGACTGAGGCAGTATCCAGAAAACAAGCAGAATACCTAAAAAAAAAAAAAAATAGGGCAAACATCAGTACATCAGAGGCAAAATGAAAAATAGTCAGAAAACAGGGACAAAAATAAGGTCACACACGTAGTATCAAACCTGAGAAACGATGCCTCAGTGATCGATGCACCACGGGCAAACTAATGCTTCACAGCCAGCACTAGAGACCTCAAGAGTTCTTATAATTTAGAAAATTAGTCGCATCTGCACCTATTCAAAAGTTTGGTGACTCTGAATGAGGGAGCCTGTTAGCCATGTTGCCTGGGTGCAGGTGCTCATGGGAGTGGGAGTTTGCTGTCTTTTAGGCTGCTCGTGGACATAAACGAACGCTGATATCCTACGGGGGCGTCCTCTAGGGCGGAGTTGGTTAGTTAGGATCCCTGAAGTGAAAGTCCTGCACAAGCATGGGGTCATGGTTGTCAGCTGGTTGTCAGCCAAGGTTGTTAGCAGGCACCCAAAATTGTTCTCCTGGACCATATCCATTCCAATCCACCTGATAGTCTATACGCCAAGAACTACAGGAACGGAGGATATTATTCACAGGCCGCTTGTCCATCAATTTCCAGTGGTTCTGATGCCATGTCTGGGGGTGAGTCATCAGCTAGTGGACCTGGATGCACTGGATTAAGTTGAGAAATGTGCAAGGTAGGAGTGACTCTACTATGATATGGATCATGTAACGGGCATTGAGTTTTCAGCATCCAGGAAGTCCTCTAATATCATGAGTGGATAGCCATACCTGATCTCCTATGTTATATTGAGGCTCTTCACTCCTGTGTCGATCAGCAAACTTCTTCTGTGACTGAATAGCTCTTCTCAGCTGTTGGTGAGTGGTTTCCCAACCCTGTTCATTTCATTGGAACCAACTATCTACTGCAGGGGAGTCTGCAGCCGTAGCATTCCATGGGAACAGTGGTGGTTGGTAACCTAAGACGCTCTGAAATGCGGTCGGGCTGGTAGCTGAAGGGAAAGTTCTGGGCATATTTGGCCCATGGGAGATACTGAGCCCAGCCTATTTGGTTATGCGAGCAGAAGGTTTGGAGGTAACACCCAATCTCCTGGTTAGCTGGCTAGTCCCATTGGACCGTGGGTGATATACTGAAGTTAGGCTAACTGTTAAGCCCAATTTTTCCATAAATGCAGCTCACACACATGACATAAATTGAGGACCCTGTCATATCTTCTGGAATACCATAGTGTTGAAAAGCCTGGTTAAACAGAAGCTCTGCCAGTTCAAATTCTGTGGGGACAGTAGGTAGTGGAACTAATTGGAGAGACTTTGAAAATCACTATAGTCCACTATAGTGAGTATGGTGGTCATACCTTCAGATTCGGGGAGATCAGTGATGAAATCAGCGTCAATGTGAGACCATGGGTGTTATGGTATGGGCAGTGGCATAAGCTTACTGTCCAAAAAAATGTGTGGTACCTTAGCTTTAGCACATGAGGAACATGAGGCGACAAATCTGTCATCATATTTGGCCACCAATATTTACCACTGAGGAGCTCTGTGGTGCGTCGTGTCCCAGGATGTCCAGAAGCTGGAGCTGTGTGCATGAGCCATTTATCCACTTGTGGTTTGAGGTAGGATTGCTCCCGGTCCATCCTTCTGTTCTTCTGAGTGATACATTCGTGATAAAGAGTCTGCTTTGGAGTTTTCGGTTCATGGCCAGGAAGAGACCATAAAGTTAAATCATGTGAAGCATAATGCCCAGCGAGCTTGGCTTTGTGCTTAGTCTTTTAGCTGTGTGCAAATATTCTAGATTTTTGTGATCAGTCAAAACCACAAATGGATAAATGGCTCCTTCTAGCCAATGTCTCCACTCTTCAAGGTGAGTTTTATGGTGAATAGTTCATGATCGCCTGTATCATAGTTTCTTTCCGCAGAGGACCATTTGAGGGAAAAGAAGGCAATTGGGTACAACTTAGCTCCCACTCCTGAATCCGAGGCATCTACCTCGATGGTGAAGAGCTTCTCTGGTCAGGATTCTTTAAAATGGGAGTGACGGCAAATGCTGCTTTGAATTGGTGAAATGCCTTGTCCGCCTCTATATTCCATGCCAGAGATCTCACACCCTTGTTCAACAGAACATTAAGAGGGTTTGCAATCAAATTCGTGAACACTAGGAAATGTTGCAGTCCCATGACTGTTCGTGGTTGTAACCACTCCTTCACTCGCTTTCATTTTCGACTCATCCATATCCACTCCTTCTTGACTTATGACATACCCCAGAAATTTTACAGTCTTCACATGAAACTGGCAATTTTCTGTTCCAATGCTACTGGCACTAAGGGTAACGGATACAGATACTTAACTGTGATCTGGTTTAATCCCCGGTAATCTGTGCATGATCTGAGGCCACCTTCCTTTCTTTTCCATGAAAAAGAAACTTGTCTCTTGCACGTATTCTTCCATGGCAGTTTGTTCCATGCATGGTAGCAGGTAAATCCATCCCCGCGATGGCATAGTGTTGGGGAGTAGGTCAGTAGTGCAATCATATGGTTGATTTGGTGGTAGATCATTGGCTTAAGCTTGGCTGGACACATCCATGAACGTTACATACTCCTCTGGGATGTGGACTTGGACTGAGCTCTCAGGACCTTCGACAGAAGTGGAGAAGAGGGTTAAAAGTGCAGGTTGTATACAATTCGTCTCATAATGTTCTGACTACTTTGTTATTTCACATTGTCTTCTGGAGATTTGAGGATTATGAAGCTGTAGCCAAGGGATTCCAAGGATCATTGGATGTTCAGGTGTGTTAATGACTAGGAGTGAGATTTCCTCAAAACGAAGGCTGCTGACTTGCAGAATGATGGGCGCAGTGCCCTCCCCAGACGAGACTGTCATCAATTGAGTTGATCTGCGGAGGTTTGTTGAGACAGCGCAGTGGTAACTGAAGTTTCAAAGCAGTGTGATGATCATTAAAATTCCCAGCAGAGCAAGAGCCGATCATGGCTCTAATGACAAAAGGTCGGTCTAAGTGCAGGATCTGGGCTTCAATAATGTATGAAGGTATAGAGACATAAGAGGCTGTATTCACTGAGGTAAGCTTGGGTTTATAAGCACCCCCATGAATTGCATGCCCACTTTGTGAGCTTTGGCAGGATGACATTGCGATTCTTCTCCATGTCGTTGAGCTCCCTTCATTTCAGTCCCGTCAGCCATCTCAGCATTTCTCACCAGTACCGTGAGGAGACAACCTTTTGTATTTTTTGCTCGCTGGTGTAACCGTAACACTGAATCCTGGTGGGATTCCGCTTTCAGCGCGCAGGGTGTTACAACAGTAAATAGCGTGTGTTTCCTAACCCACTGCAGCTCACGCCGCATTTGCGTCAATCCCACAAGCAACAAGGGCATTCTTATCACGCATTTTTGTCTGTGTTTTCTACACGCCCTGACAATTGTAGGCATTAAATTGTAGGAGATGGATCTCCTGTCCTGCAGCATGTTGTCCAGCTGTATGGCGAGATCAAAGAGAGAATCAAGCAAGGCCTCATCGTTTCGACAGGTGATCTCCTTGCATACCTCACTTACATTCATCCATTATCTATACCGCTTATCCATGGGGGGTCTCAGGGGAACCTGGAGCCAATCCCAGCTAACACTAGGCGAGAAGCAGGCTGAAACGATTTCAGGGCTGAGTGCTGCATGTTGCTTTACTAATAGACTTGGGAAGCTAAAAGTATATGGAACTCCTTGTGCCCAACTCACTGATAGACAACTCACAGATATTTCACTTTTTCACCAACTGCACTGATGATGTCTCACATATTTCTAGTACTACCACATGGACAAGGTCGGAGATGGTAGTTTTTGTCACCCTAGCCCAATTTAGCAGCAATCATATATAACTGAATAGCACAGTGTATTTATACTAGTTAGTACATTCACCCCATATGTGGAACCAGCTTCTCAGCGTTTGGAGCAAAAATATATATTTTTATATATTTATATTTCACATGATAACCCCAAACCTTAAGTTGGAACAGCATGTGCAGCTCAACCGAGAGAGGGGGCGGGGGGGGGGGGGAGTTAGATATAAGCAGTGTCACATGATAACTGAAGCTGATGTATACAGAGCACTGAGTGCAAAAAGGAACTCTGGCAAGACTAGCTATGACAGAATAACTTAACGGGAAAGCCAGAAGGTACCACTGACATGAGGGAGCCCTGGGACATAAAACATCCACCCACTCCTCCGTCAACAAACCTGAGTGAACATGTAAGAGTGGTGGGCGACAGCATGCAAACATCCCAGTTTACCAAAACACTCTGTAGCTGAGAACCCTCCAGATCTGCTCCTTTAGCTAATAAAGTTATTCACAAAAAGCTTGAATAAACAGATACGTATGTTTTCACCATATGAACTTAAACACTGAGATTGTGTCTGAGTCCTGAACACTAACTGGAAGGTTAGTCCATAACTGTGGGACTTTATAAGAGAACGATCTGCCCCTGCTGTAGCCTTCAATATTCGAGGTCCTAACATTCACATTCCTGCCTATGGGCAATTTAAAGCAATTAAGATTCTGTTCTGGATATAAATGCATCTATTATTAGGCGTTTAGTTTCTTCTTGTCCTTGTATTTGTTTTTCTTCTTCTTCTTTCGCAGGTCAATGAATATGTAATTGGCAATTGTACAGGATGATGTTTTAAATGAACTGAAATATAATGCCATCATAGTCAGATATATTTGCTGTTTTGCAAGACCATATTAAGCATAGTATTTACAATTTGTGTTAAATTTATTAAAGGGCAAGAAAGAAGACAAATGAATAATTTTTTCAAACAATATGATTTGGCTAACATCACTAAGACATCTAAGTGGCTAACTACATTGCCTGCCTGCTAACTACTTTGATAGACCGTAACTAATTTGTAGCTAACAACTTAGTTTAGAGTCATTTAGCTAGCGAGAGTGTCTAAAACACCATAAACCTTACATTCCAGAATTAGCTCAATGCTTTGATGTCAGTAATTACTGCCCAGAGTAGTGACGCATGCTTTAAATAAGCTTACTTTACTCCTTCTAAATGAGTTAACTCATTATGAACAGTGATTTACACCCTTTTTTTTCTTTTCTTTTTTGTAAACCTGTCCTGTCCGGCAATTTTAGCAAGCAGACTAGTGGTCTGAATGCTTTGTTGGGCCAAACACTTTTGCATTGCCAAGAGGAGCGCTGTAGACTCTCTATAGACTCCTGTTGTTGATATTTTTATTTTATTTATTTATTTTATTTTCCTCATTATTTTCAGTAAGAGTGTTAGGCCGAAGCTGACCAAAAAAAAAGGGGGGGGACGGGACACGGTTAGAGCACAAACAGAAAAGCACGATAGGATTGCTGACTGCTGCACCTGCAAACAAGAGAAATAACAAACAAACAGCACCTGGAAATAATAAAAAAATTATAAAAAGCACAGATATACAAAATACACAGATACCCAAATCTTCAATGTTGTTGTTGTGTGTGTGTGTGTGGGTGGGTGTCTTAGTCATGAAATGTACTTGTTAGTGAGGGTGAGAAGCCACAATGACACCCCCAAAGGCAGACAGAGAAAGATCCAGAATACCAGGGCAATCCGCAGCCCCCAAGAGTACCGGAGACCCGAGGTCATACCTCCCGATGATATCCGTTTGCCCTTCCCAGCAGGAGGAGAGAGGCCCCAAATGGATCGCCCAAGGCCCAAGGCCGAGAATCCTAGAGAACAGCTCCACCCTCCAACGTCTCTTTAGCACACCTGCCCCCCAAGGTCCTAAATGTCTAAGGTGTAAATAAAATTGAGGGACAGATGGCAGAGAAGGAGTGAATGGGGCCACTGCAGCAGCCCCATCCTCTTACCTCCACATAACACAACTGCCCCCCAAGGTCCTAAATGTATGTGTTTATGTAAGGAAGTGGGGAGGGGATGTAAGACCAGGAGGTAGAGGACTACCCCCAGAAGGAGAGAGCCAGTTGGCTCAGTAAGCACCCTTATTCCCCACATCCCACCACGGGGTGAGGGAAGGTGGGCCCAGGGCCAGTAACAGCAACACCCCAGAGCTCCGACACCCCCGAGGCTGGCTCCCACCACCCCTGCCACAGAAGGCATCCCACTACATCCAACATCTCTCATCCATTCTAACAACACACAAATAGAGGACAAGCCAGACTGGTCTGAGTCTGAGACAAGCCGAACCCAGCAGTGCCTGCTCCCTCACCTGAAAGCCCCACCCTCCCAAAAAGTGCAGGAGGCACCAACCGGACACCCCGATGCGGGCCCATTCACGGTGGAGTGGCCAAGGGGGCGCAAACCACTCCTGCGCAAGAAGGACCCAACCAGAAACCAGGCGACCCCTGGGCACCAGAGGCCATGGGCCCCACACCCGGACCAGCACGGAGGAGACCAGCCACCGAGCCCAGACCAGTATCCGCCACCACAAGTGCCCCAGGTCCCTCCGCCCAAGACCACAAAGCGGACCCACCCCCAGCCCCCCACCCCCACCAACCAAGGCAGATGCCCAGACATCCTGAAACGGCAGCTGCAGCCCTCCAGCCCCAGAAAGCCTTCAGACACCCCCAGTCCCAAAGACCAACCCCAGCCATCTGCAAGGCACGCAGGGAAACGAGATTACAGCCAGTCACCCCCAACTAAGTAATGGAATCGATCAGCGGGGACCAGAGAGAAACAAATTCATCTAGTTTATTATTTTTTTTATTTACACACTTAAGGCAGCCACCCAATTACTCAGAAGCAAAGTGGGAAACATTAGTGCAGCCTATAGTACAGTAACATGGAGAAACACTGCTGGCAACAATAACTTGACGTAGATGCTTTCTGTATGACTGATGTTTCTCAGTCATCAGTCTCTCATTTCGTTTTGGGGAAATTTTGGCTGGCTCTTCTTTACAATGTTGCTTCAGTTCATTGATGTTTAAGGGCATTCCTGCATGCACAGTTCTTTTAAGATTCTGCCGCAGGATCTTAATGGGTTGAGGTCTGAACTTTTAATTTGGCCGTTTCAACACATTAATTTTTTATTCTTCTTTAGCCATTCAGATGTTAAGTTTCTGCTGTGATGTGTATCCCTGTCTGTTGCATGTCCCAATTTTGGCATAGCTTAAGCTGCTGGACAGATGGCTTATGTGTCTCAAGGCGAGACAAGTTGTCTCAATGACTGCAACAAACTTCTTCTTTCTCAATGTCCATTTAGCCTTGTTCCTGGCATTATCAAAAATAGCATGTTACATGAATTTAGTGAGATTAGACCAGGAACTAGTAAAGAATAATTACGTAATCATACATTTACACGTATGTATGGCATTATCATCATCATATCTCTCATATCATCATATATCTCTTTGTAGACTTCTCTCCACTTAGCTGTGCAGAAGAACCAGCACCTTGTGGTTTCTGATTTAATTTCCCTTGGTGCAAACATCAACGAAAGGGATAAACATGGAAAAACATGCCTCCATCTCAGTGCAGAACATGGATACATTAGAGTTTTGGAGGTAAAAAAATTTACATGACAACATACATGCACACGAATTTTACATCATGACCATATGATTTTGACCTCCACAGATCAATTCAGTGACAGGTTTTGCTTTTAACAGGTGCTGAAAATCTACATGAAAAATGGAGTATATATAGATTTGGAAGCCAGAGATATGAACGGTATGTTCTAATGGTTTCCATCGTATGAATGACATGAACAAATTAATTAACTGCATTTCACTGGCTTTGTACCTGTCCTATGCACAATGACAATTTTATCTAATCTAATCTAATCTAATCTAATCTAATCTAATCTAATCTAATCTAATCAAGAGTATCCAGCCTTCCAGGGTTAAAAATAATTCACAAAGCACCACAGGGGATATTTATAGATATTGTCTGGCACTAGAACATTTACATGATCATGTTCCACCCATCTGGGGAATCTGGTCATTCTAGGAGACCATTTTTAACCCACGTACTGTATTTGTCACCGCATACAGTAGTATTGCAAAGTTTTGGAAAGAATAACTTAGTTCTGGTTTAAAACCTAACATTTCATTGTTTACCCATTCAACAGTAACTTACGCAAAATGTGTACAATCATGATTTAATTTATTCAACATTTTAAAAAAGAGCATTAAATAGTGAGCTACTCTGTCTAAAGCAGGTGTGAGCATCCTGAGCACATTGGCATCCAGTGTGGGTGCATGTTTTGTGGATGATCTCTCAATTAGCCAATAATAAAGCTGTTTAGAGCTGTGCGAGGAGGCTTTTTTAATTGTTGACACAAGGGTCATCCCAAAAACACCTGAGTATGCCCACCCCTGGTCTAGAGGGTTTGGAATATAATAATTATGATTTTCCTTACTGGGTGTTCCTTTTGCTTCTTCCTTTTGCTTTTCGGTTTAGTCTATCTTGAGTCCATGTTTTCTTTTTCAAGCCAAATTTAAATTCAGGAACCATGCAGTTAAGTGTAATATGTGTGCATATGTAATGTGTCTTGACCAGGGCTGAGTGCACTGCAGCTTGCATCACTAGCTTTGAAGAGCATAGTGGTTGATTTGGAGAAGAGTGTGACTATGGGCCAGGCCAGAGTGCATTCCCTACGTAAAGAGCAGATAATGGAAACCCTCAAGTGCCTCCTGCAGATGGAATGCAACCTGCAGTGCCTGGTAAGACAAGAATGGGTGGCGATAGGCCACGTGAGTCATTCCTTTGCAAAAGTCAGCAATTATCTTTCATCTGTTCTTTCAGTTCAAGTGAACTCAAAAACAACTCTCACTCTCGCCAACCTAGAGCTTCTCCACACCAATTTTCAGTGCTGCAACACACGGGATGTATACGATGTATCATAATCATAATATGATGTTAGCAAGCATCACTGGTAAAAGTAAACGAATTGTAGTTGTGGCAGAGCTAACACTTTGGACATAAACTAAAGTGACATAAAGTGATTAGATTCACTGTAAAGGCAGTAAAGGCTTTTTTAACAGACCTATTTAACATACCATATCTGCTCATTGGCTAATTTGATATGAAGTCATATTAGCTTGTTACTTAGTAAGTGATAAAATCATTCAACTCCATGCACTGCTAAGCTACCACTGTTGGGCCCTTGAGTAAGGCCCTTAACTTCAACTGTTCAGTTGTATAAATAAGATAAATGAATAAATAAAGTTGTATAAATGAGATAAAAATGGTAAGTCGCTCTGGATAAGGGCGTCTGCTAAGTGACGGAAATGTAATGTTCTTTTCTCCTGTATAGAAATAAAGAAGTTGAGCTTTGCTGCCTGCGATCATCCTGTTTTCCTACTCAGTTGAAAGTGGTTCGTCAAGTTGCACAACTACATCAAGTAGGAACGGGTGTAGGTCAAATAAGGCAGTGCTGTTACCTGACGGTAAATGTTTTTGGGTGAATACAAGTTTTTACCTGCTACAGAAATACAAATACATGTTATGTTGTATCGTGGTATGGTTAAAGCTATGTATTATGCAACCATCAAGAGCTATAGTTTTAGTTAACTAATAACATAAATGGTTGTGAGTCAGCTGGTTTCTGTGAAACTTCCACCGTTTGTTATGTTAAAATAGCAAAACAGTTGACAAAATTGACATATGGTCACCTGTAATTCTGTTTTAGTTTTTTTTTTTGTTTGTTTGGTTTTTTTGTATTTTTTTCATTTCTCAATTTTATTTGCTTAGGGTTTTTTTTGTATTCCCAATACATTTTTCATTATATTCATTGTACATATATATTAATTACATATAGATGTTACTAAAACGTTATTTGAATACTTTGTCCTAGTGCAGGGGTCAGCAACCTTTAACACTCAAAGAGCCATTTGGACCCGCTTTCCACAAAAGAGAAAACACCTGGAGCCGTAAATCCTTTT
>JAQLOM010000003.1:13666347-13680590 GCA_030068315.1 Chrysichthys thysi
TTTTATTTGTATATATACTTTTATTTTTTGTACAGCACTTTGTGATTTTTATCTGTGAAAGGTGCTATAGAAATAAAATTTACTTACTTACTACTTACTTACATGAAGGTGGTTGAATCTTACATATTGGACCTTTAAGTTGCCATTATGTCATGTATAATAATTGAAGGAATTGAAGGCACAAGGCATATACAAGCTGTGAGAGCACAAAAACTACACAGGGCAGGTACAAAGTACCTCAAGATTTTAGAAAAACAAAGGACTTACAGGTACACTATGTAGGATTGCTACCACCTTAATACCCGTCCCTCACTCCCTCCTATTCCAAGCATTTAATCAAACTAATGGTAGGTGTCAGCCGCAATATCTATCTGCAGAGCCGTGGCAGATCGTGAGGTGCTTATCACAGTTCTTAGAACTGCTGGAGGAAGTAGCCCCTTTTTTGTGTGTTTGTACCACAGGAACTGAGAACAATTATAGTTCTTAGGATGGCATTTTTAGGAACTTTATTTAGCTTTATTTTATTTTTGCTACTCTCCCAGCACAACAGGAACCTTGAGAGATGTTTGTGTACGATGAAAGATGGGAGTGTAGTGAGATTCTTTGAGTTGCGCACCTTTTTTTTTAATTCAGTGTGCATTACCATCAGTATAAAACAGACAGAAACTCACAGAAGTCAGAACAAATGCTTTTTAATATAAAAATACACAACATGTGCTCGTTAACAGATGAGAGAAGCTAAAGGTGGAGTGGTTGGCAACTAAACTGAAACTGAAACTTAAAAAAAGTTTATAAAGTTTTGATGTAAACAGAAATGTTTGTGTGCTACCTTTCTTTTTACTCTGACAGAATCCCTATGAGAAAAACCTAAACAAAGAGACAAAGAGACAAGAGACAACAAAGGTGCGCGGCACGAGAGGAGGAATTCATCGCTAAAATCACTGAAAAAAATCATTAGTGGACTTTCAAATTGCCTGATCGTCTATATAAAAAAATTATTTTAAAAAAATCTTTAATGCAGCCCCAGGGGGCACAAGCCAGTGTCTTTCTGGGCCGATCCCAAGCCCGGATAAATGCAGAAGGATGTGGCAGGAAGGGCATCCAACATAAAACTATGCCAGAAAAATATGCGAGTCATTTCTGTGACTCCCATACCGGATCGGTCGAGGCCTGGGTTAACAATGACCACCACTGGTGCTGTCGACCTACAGGATGCAGGTGGAAATTGGGCTACTGTTGTTCCAAGAAGCAGAGGAGGAATGCGTGTATGTAGGCAGAGGGAGAAGAGGAAAGGTAAAAGTGTAGGATTGAGAGTAGGGATTTTGAATGTTGGGACTATGACAGGAAAAGCTAGAGAGTTGGTTGACATGATGCAAAGGAGGAACATGGATATACTGTGTGTGCAGGAGACCAGGTGGAAAGGTAGCAAGGCTGGAAGTTTAGGAGTGGGGTTAAAGCTGTTTTCCCATGGTGTGGATGGAAAGAAAAATGGAGTAGGGTTATCTTGAAAGAGGAGTTTGTTAGGAATGTGATAGAGGTGAAAAGAGTGTCAGATAGAGTGATGAGTCTGAAGCTAGAAGTCCATGGAGAGATGTTCAATGTTGTTAGAGGCTACACCCCACAGGTAGGATGTGGGCTAGAAGAGAAGGAGAATTTCTGGAGTGACTTAGATGAAGTGATGCAGAGTATCCCCAGGAGTGAGAGAGTGGTAATGGGGGCAGACTTCAATGGACATGTTAGTGGAGACAACAGAGGTGATGAAGTGAGGGGCAGGCTTGGTATCCAGGATAGGAATGCAGAAGGATGGTAGACTTTGCAAAAAGGATGGAAATGGCTGTAGTGAACACTTTCTTCCAGAAGACACAGGAACACAGAGTGACTTTAAGAGTGGAGGAAAGAATACACAGGTGGATTACATCTTGTTTAGATGATGTAATCTGAAGGAGATCACTGACTGCAAGGTAGTGGTAGGGGAAAGTGTAGCCAGACAGCATAGGATGGTGGTGTGTAAGATGACTCTGGTGGTGAGGAAGATGAAGAGGACAAAGGCAGAACAGAGGACGAAGTGGTGGAAGCTGAAAGACGATGAGAGCTGTGTGGTTTTCAGGGAGGAGTTGAGACAGACTCTGGGTGGTCAAGAGAAGCTACCAGATGATTGGACAACTACAGCTGATGTGATCAGGGAGACAGGGAGGAGAGGACTTGGTGTGTCATCTGGAAGGAAAGTAGATAAGGAGACTTGGTGGTGGAATGAGATGGTGCAGGAGTGAATACTGAGGAAGAGGTTCGCTAAGAAGAAATGGGACACTGAGAGGACTGAAGAGAGGAGACAGGAGTATAGGGAGATGAAGCTTAAGGCGAAGGTAGAGGTGGCAAAGGCCAAACAAAGGGCGTACAATGACTTGTATGCGAGGTTGAACAGTAAGGAGGGAGAGACTGATTTATCCAGGTTGGCGAAGCAGAGAGATAGAGATAGGAAGGATGTGCAGCAGGTTCGGGTGATTAAGGATAGAAATGGAAATGTCTTGACAGGTACCAGAGGTGTGACGGGAAGATCCTGAGTGTTTTTGTGCTTGTTTTTGATATCCGAAAATTAAAAACAATTTTTGAGAATCATGCTTGAGATTTGTAACCCCCCACCCCGGTTTCTAACATTCTAACAGGGTGCGCTGCACATGGACTACCCATAGGTCATACATACATTTTGTAGCACATATAGGCTTCATGAGTGGTTCAGTGGCTGACATTATAGGTTTTAATATCATATTAAACATCATCTTCTTCTGTTTATCTGGGGGTCGGGTCGTGGGGGTAACAGCTTAAGCAGTGAGGTCCAGACTTCCCTCTCTCCAGCCACCTCCTCCAGCTCTTTTAGGGGAACACCAAGGCTTTCCAAGGCCAGCCGGGAGACCGTCTCTCCAGCGTGTCCTGGGTTTACCTTAGGGTCTCCTCCCAGTTGGACATGGCTGAAACACCACACCAGGGAGGCATTCAGGAACAGGCATCCTTATCAAATGCCCAAGCCACCTCAACTGGTTCCTCTCAATGCGGAGGAGCAGCGGCTCTACTCTGAGTCCATCCCAAATGGCCGAGCATCTCACCCCATCTCTAAGGGAGAGCCCCGCCACCCTACAATGCTAACTCATTTTGGTCGCTTGTAACCGCAGTCTTGTTCTTTCGGTCACTACCCACAGCTCATGACCACAGGTGAGGGTAGGAATGTAGATCGAACAGTAAATCGAGAGCTTTGCCTTTTTGCTCAGCTCTTTTTACCACGACCAACAATGCCTGCTTCACAGCAGATGCTGCCCTGATCCTCCTGTCGATCTCCCACTCCATCCTTCCATCACTCGTGAACAAGACTCTGAGGTATATAAACTCCTCCACTTTGGGCAGAACCTCACCCTTGACCTGAAGAGAGCATTCCACCCTTTTCCGACTGAGAACCAGGACCTTGGACTTTGAGGTGCTGATTCTCGTCCCAGCCGCTTCACACTCGGCAGCAAACCCCTCTAGTGAGAGCTGAAGGTCCCATCATATTTAACATGTTTACAATTTTACCTGAAGGTTTTTTTTTTCCTGAAGAATGAGCTGGTGTGGATCTATACAGATCTTTAATTGAAAACGTGCCGTAACTGTTGCAACATCGTATCGCCACTGGTAGATTAATGCGAACTATTCCCAACTGAGTGTTTCAAATTTGTGGTGTTTGTCATGCCCCCTTGAGTGTAAATGCCATTAATGCCCATGATTTTCCCATGATACTCAGGTGTCCACCTACATTTGGCCATACATCGTATATTAAATACAATTTCCAAGGACAGAAGAAAGCAACAAATCCATAATATGGTAAAAGTATGATGGTGTTTTACATTAAGCTTCGGGAACAAATCCTACCGAGCTTTCTTTTTAGTTCAAAGCAGTACACTGTAACTTGAAAAGCACACAAACTGGAGCATAATTAAGCTTAACAGAAGCCTATTGATGGGATTTTTTTTTCATCATGTTTGAACATGGCCTGTCATTCATTATAGGAATATCACTACATTGTACCACAGTCTTGCTTAACATTCAATTCTGATTGGTCAAAAGGTAATGATTCAATTTTTAGAACAGCAGTAAGGTAAGGTTTTTATTATTGTGCTGCTTCTAATTTGTTATTGTTTCCATAGGAACAATTCGTATATTAGATGATGAATTTGTATGATGGGCATTTGACATAAACTGATTATAAAACTGTGTATCCTTTGGTATGGTGAAGTTTTCTGGAAGATGTTTAATTTAGCATCTTTGGAAAGACTCTCCATGTTCACTGCTTTTTAACAGCATCTCAAAATTTTCTGACATGTAAAACAATTCGAGCAGAGGGCTTTGCAGTTTCTTAATAACAAGACATTCTTTGTCCTATTAACTTCAAGAGAAAAAAACAGTCTGATAAGGGAACAACTCCTTATACAGTATCTCATAAAAGTGAGTACACCCCTCACATTTTTGTAAATATTCTATTAATTTTTTCATGGGACCACACTAGAGAAACGACACGTCGATGCAATGAAAAGTAGTCAGTGTGCAGCTTGTATAACAGTGTAAATTTGCCATCCCCTCAAAATACCTAAACGCACAGTCATTAATGTCTAAACCGCTGTGTCATATCTTCAGTGTGGTCCCATGAAAAGATATAATAAAATATTTACAAAAATGTGAGGGGTGTATTTCACTTTTGTGAGATACTGTCGGTGTTAAAAATAACAAAATTAATGTTCCACATGACCAAGTGTAACTATATATGCATAGAAAACTATGATGCGTCATTCTTTAATTAATAACAATATTTCATATTTCACAAACTGCTGTAATACAAGATGAAAACACTTCTGAACATCCTGATATTGGAAAATAATCAATTTCAACAGGGTAATAATGGCATCAAAATCACGACACCGTTGATTGCTTTCCTATAACAGTATGGCCTGTCGTGTTTTATACCCTGCTTAGTGCACAAATATTAAAAATAAGGAAGGCGGGGGTTTGGTTTTAGATGACCAGGATTTAATCCCATATGCGTTTCCCTTGTTGCAGTTTAGTGTTTTGGTGCATGAAAGCACAGCCTATTATTGCACTAATGGTTTTCTTAAATATATTAGAAAACTGTTTGTGGGTCATGATTTAATGATGAAAAACAACTGTGGTCCTAATGCAATACCGGTTAAGAGCCGCAGATTTATAGGATGCTGGATGGGATGCCAACAGTAACAACTAAGTGGTGTCTGTAGCCATAGTTAATGTCGGCTGAGAGAGCTTTATTTAACGTTAACCACACTGTGGTCGATTGGTACAATTGAAATAGCTCTCTAGATTAAACAGGCAAACTAACAACATTAAATGAAATACAACGAACTATGAATTCATTCAGTGCAAAACAAGTAAAAGACGTTATTAGAAACCATATGGGGAGGGGAAAAAAGATTAAAGGAAAACTAAGCTTCAGAACGCTTGGTCTCACGGTTCTAAATTTGTACATGAAACATTTATTTTCACAGCTTTAATACACCCTTACCTCTTTTAAACTGCTGGAGCCTTTAGGAAAAGTCCTGCCTCCAGTTAAGCTGAAGTATCTCTTCTCCAGCCCAGCCAGCCTCTCCTTCTCCTGTAAAAACCATTCAAGTGTAAGAAAGGAGAAACCCCTTTGACAAGACCATCATATATATTTCAGTAGTTCACCAGATGCTACAAAGCACAGGGTATGTATTTAGTAACGAGCGATGAAGACAGACCCTTCTCCCTCAACTCCCTATTCTATGCATAGTGTATTATTTTGTAAATTTCCCGAGCTGTAGAGAATATGAGCCATGAAACAAACCATAAAGACGCTTCTAGCAATATACCTTACTCTGTGCAGCATATTCGTAATGCTTTATGAATCATCAAAAGGCAAACCACGAGGGTTTTCTGTAGCCCCAGGCCTCCTTTCGGCATATTCCAGCTACTATAAAATTATGCAGAACCCACCAAAGATCAGTGACGGTGGGAAAAGCCAGGGGTAGGAAGGAGGACATTAGTCAGAAAAGTAATCAAGAGGCCGAAGGTGACACGATGCTCCCAACACCATGCTTCGTGTGGAGATGATGTACTCAGAGTGATGAGCAGTGTGGAGTTTCTGCCAAAACACAAAGCTTTGAGCCAAAGCCAAAAAGTTCAACTTTGGTCTCATCAGACCAGAAAACCTTTTTCCCTCCATATGTTTGCCGAGACTCCAACACGCCTTTTGGCAAACTCCATATGGCCCAGCTCTCTTCCATGAAGTCCAGCTTTGTAGACAATCCAGGATATGATTATCCTGTGAACAGATTTCACCACATGAGCTGTGGATCTTTACCAACTCCTTCAGATATGCCTTGGCACCTTACTTGGTTGCTTCTCTGAATAATAACAATAATCGGTCACTACCTTTTGATGGACGGCTTTCTCTAGGCAGAGCTGTAGTTGTTCCACATCCTTTCCAACTTTTAATAACGCATTTGACTGTGCTCTGCGGGAGAGTCCAAATTTTGGGTAATTTTTCTTTATAACCAAACCCTGACTGATACTTTTCTAGAACCTGTTTCGATCGCTCATTTGTCTTCATCATGCCGTTTGTTCAGGCACGTCCTCTAACAATCTCCCGGGCCTTCCAGGTGTATTTCCACTGAGGTCACGTGGCGCATGAATCCCACACAGGTGAACTCCACTCAGCTAATTATGTGACTTCTGATGACATCTGGTTGCACCAGAACTGTTCCAGGAGCTGCACGGCAACAGGGGTGAATACTTATGCAATCACTACTTTTGCATTTTTTATTTGTAAATAATTGTATAAACTATATTGTTTCCCCCCACTTTAATATTACAGGCTATTTTAGTGAATACCTGAGCAAGGCACTGTAATTAGCTCTGTTAACAGTGTGCGTCTGTGTTTGTGTGTGACTGTGTGTGCACGTTGCAAAGTAGTGCATGATATACAAATGAAATATGAATGAGGGGCTGTGTGTATTAAAGTGGGTAGGAAGTTGTTGTTTGGTGTGGGTGGTTATGTCTACTGCATTAAGCTGCTGAAGATGATGCACGACCTACGCTACACAGTGATTAGGCTGTGGATTCAAATAAGCCCCGAGTGTAAAACTAGTACTAATTCACTAGGCATTATTCACTCATTGGGTACCTTCTGAAGCAGCTGCAGGGTGACACTTCTGTCCTTAGCTAGCTTTTCACACTCCTGCGCAGCCTGCAGGCCCAGCTGATTGGCCTGTTTCTCCAGCACGGCAACCTTTTCCTTCAAAACATCAGACCCATTAAGTTAGCACTTGCACACACAAACGAATACAAGGCCATGATGAGATTGCCCATTTAAACAATGCCCGTTCATACAAGTTCACTGTATGGGCGTGTGAATTAACAATGACCAAGGATTACTCTAACTGTTTGGCTGATAACCCTGAGGTTCTTCAGGTCATCTCTCTGTTTAACTTTGGTGTAACATTCATTGTTCTATGTGCAAATGAGTTAACACCCATGTGTAACACCAGCCACCGTTTAAACCACCAGTCAAATACAGCTTTGTCCTTTGTGTGCAAATTCATCAGATGAAGTTTCCCGTGTTAGCCCAAAACAATTTAATTGTTTCTGCCCCAACCAGAGGCAAAACAAAAGGTGTCCCAGTTTACACCTATCTACATTTGACCATTTGATTGTCTGCCGTGTGACCTGCCAGACACAAAAGCAAAATCTTTATTACAAACTTGAAGGCAGGCAAAAATGGATCTACACTGTATGGCCAAAAATGTGTACAGCACAATCGTGTGTGCCTTCACCAAAATTAGAGCATGGATACCCGACCCGGACCCGACGGGCGGGTTCAGACAAATATTTCGAAATGTTACTCGGGTTCGGTCACGTCAGCACAAAAACGTTTGATATTTAAAACAGTAAAGTTACTTTTTGTTCCCAGCCCGAAGCGCACCTCCTTTCAGGACGCCCGAAAACGGGTGCGCAGAACGCGCGCTCTGTGTGGGCAGATTCATGACAGAGAACATCATTATAATCACTTAGCAACACCTGTTTCGGGCAAACATTACAATTCCAATCGGGTTCAGGTCAGGTTCGGACAGAAACATAAACGCATGCCGGGTTCGGGTCGGGCTCGGAAAGAAACATATAAATGCATGCCGGGTTTGGTCACTGCTCTGTCGGGTTCGGATAGAAATAAGAGGCCCGAACAGCAATCAAACCAAAATGTTCCTAGTGGAAGCACATAATTGTACAGGATGTCTTTGCACTATGACTATGTCCCTGTGCACTAAGCGAGGTCCTTGAAGACATGGTTTGCCATCGCTTGCCTTCAAATGTATTTCAAAGAGAAATGAAGCTAATGAAGACGTTTTATTTTCCCCCCAGACATTTGACCTCGCTGTGTCCTTGTCCCAGGATCAATTTCAAAATCTAATCAGTTCATCTACTGGATAAGTTCAGACGACTCCTGCACTCATTCTTGAGATATCACGCTAGAGAGGATCTCGGACGACCATACAGAGAACACGAAAACATAAACAAGGATTTGAAGCCAACTTGATCTGCATCTTAATTCAGTCAGCGTTTGTGTAGTACAAAATGCTTCAAACTTTAGTGCAGCTTGTGGTCGAAATTTTAGGAGGAAAACGTCGTAATGAATAAATAAAGACGTAAAATATGTTGGTGTTTACATGACTAAAGTGCTTAATATTTAAAAACAGTCATTAGATACGCTTGTGCTGTGATCATAAAATCTGCTTACAGGCAAATCTGTAATTTTGATTTAATTTCCTGGACTTGAAAATGCTTTGAGTCTACTTGCGCTTGAGATTAATGCAAACAGCAACATGTTTACATCTGGTTACCCCTAAAAGTGAAAGGACGAAACTGCTTTTAAAGATAACTAATCTGATGCAGACCACGGGCGCATTACAGGCATTTCGACCGATGTATCGGATTACATGATGAACTGAATCGGCTCATGTCTGTTTCTCTGGTGCACAGCTATCTAACAACCTTCACAGTGCGTGATGTTTACCGTGTGAGGAAATCACACCAAGCCAACGAGGTTTTTGACCTTGCTCCTTTCCCGATGTGATGCATGAGGAATGCATGGGCAAGATTAGAAATAAAAAAAAAAGATATATCCACACTGCTCTGCTGAAATTCATTTATGATTTCTTACAGTGGATGTGTCATATGCCATAGGCTAAAAACGAACGAAGGTTTAGACCACAGTGATGTTTGACAGGATTCCCAGACCACCACACGGTGCTTAGCTTTTGGTGATTTGGTGGAATTTGGTGGAAATTTTTCGTTCTTTACAGTACAGTGGTACCCTGCATGATGAACACAATCCGTTCCAGCGGCGCGTTTGTTGTGCAAAACACAATTTCCCATAGACCTCTATGGGAAATCGTGTAATCGGTTCCAGGCTGCCACGAAAAAAATCGAGAAAATTGAACTTGAATTGATGCTTCGTCTTCATCTGAGACACATCTGGCTGGATTCAGGCTTTTTTTTTTTTTTTTTTTTTTTTAAAAAAAAACGCGATTTTTCACGTGTGACATGCGAAACACGTTCGTTCTGCGAGTCATGTGTGCATTCGAGGCGGCGTTCTCTATGCCGAACATTCGTTCTGCGGGGCACCCTTGTTGTAGTCTCTTGCAATCAGTACAATTGTAGTCTATAATACTGAAATACAGTTAGGTCCATAATTATTTGGACATTTGATGCGATTTTTGTGATTTTTTTTCCCTTCTCTGTATACCAAAACAATGGATTTGAAATTAAGCAATCAAGATTTGACAAAAGTATAGACTTTCAGCTTTAACGCAAGGGGTTTAACAAAGCTTTCCCAAATTACAGCCATTGTACCCAGAATCCCCAATTCTCAGAGGTTCAAAAGCAATTGGACCTGTGACTGACCAGCAGTTTCACATTTACATTTAATAAAGTAAAGAAGTTTCTAATACATAACCTTTCTCATTGTGAGATTCTTATATATGAAATATCATACAATGAATCCTACTTCTAACCATATCTATGAATTTCAAGCTAAAAATTCCCTTATTCTACAGGCAGATAAATTTAACTAGATTTTCTCGAAATCAGTGCGCAAAATAAACAAAATAATCCGCCAGCAGGACATGAAAACCTATCAGGCATAGTCAGAATCATCCTTCGTCTGTTACAAACAACCATCTAATAAAGTGAGATCTGAAACGAATCTCTCGTATTCAAGTTAAGGTTACACGGCATGACGGTATTTTTTGCATCGTAAGAGCACGGACACGCAGGATCGATGCGGTGAGCTAAAAATAGAAGCAGTGCGTACCTTTCTTTTTGCCACACTGCTTTGATACTGCGCTTTCTCCTTCAGGAACTGCTGGGAAATAATCTCACGCTCCTCCTCCAGACTGCTCTCCTGCTCCAGCTGCTGGAATTCCAGGTCCTCAAACTGCTTAGTCTCAGCCTCCAGGGTCTCTGCTTCCTGTAGTGTGCAGACACACACATACATACACACACATCAACCACGAGGTCAGAGAGCACCATCAGGCAGACAGCTCCAGTCATGCTCCTCAGCGGGCAAGCGCAGGAGGACACGGTACCGCAGCTTAGGCACACAGCTGCTGCACACAAAGCGCGACACACTGCCGGGCTTCAGCTTTCCAATCACATAATGTCTTTAATCTGAAGTGAAATACTTGCTCTTCATATTATGCACTTACTGTATACTGATTGTGCTATAAAATGCATTTAACAGTAAAGTTCAATGGTCAAAAAGTATAAAAATAACCATGGTGCTGATGCTTTAATGCCGGCCTCGAAGGTCTCGTAACTTGACCTACAGTGAACCTGACTCATGCTTCCACACAGGATCATTGGGTAACCCTCACTGTACTATAATCAAACTCCTTTTGACACGGACAAGCCTGAGGGCAGAGAGTTTGTGTCAGTGTTGATTTCTCTGAGCGGCCTGCAGGGCTATTCTTTTGGTCAAACCGTCTAGCAGTGAAAATCCATCTCCAAAAAAACCCAGCCTGGTCTTCTACGAACTACCAAAATGAGGGAAGTATGCCTGGAGTGACTACTGAACCTCCCGAAATACTCCGGTAACTTTTTTCGCATAATCTCAATACTAACGAGAGCATGTGGAAGGCAGAAAATGCACCGTGATGGAGATCATCTCTATTAATATTTACGTTAATATGTTAGTAGAATGTTAGGGGTTAAAAGGTGGCACGCAGGGAAAAAAAGAAGAAAAAAAACCCCAAAAAAACATGGAGGCACACAGAAGAAGACCCCAATCGGATAAACCGCAGAACCAAACAGACATGCACAGCTATAAAGAACAGAGCTGATTTTCTTACCCAGAATCCACTTAGACACCCAACGACACACCTTCTCTCTGGACATTTACCCGTGTAGGCAAAATGAGGTAAATGAAAGAAAGCCAGCAGACAGTAAAGGAATAGTTTCACGATGAAACCAAGCAACATGGCTAAAAAATCAGTGCGGGCCAATAACGCCCTGCATGATGTGTGTGCCACGTAAAACTACTCCTTACAGCGGCGTGGTGTTTGCTTTCATTATTCAGAACTTGAATACAAGCTTAATATCAGCTTTCTGCATAAGCGTCATGCATTACCGACATCTACCATCTGCTGGACCAAAGTGGGTGATGTGGTTCGTGCGTGTCGGTTCAGAGAAGCTATGATTGGAAGTGCTGTGTCTGAGTTTCTGAGCGCAGGGTTTCTGACGGTCCTGGCATGAGACCGGCTGGACGAGACTGACCCTTTTGAGTTGCTCCTGCAACTGCTCCCTTAGACACTCAGGGCAGTTATGCAGCTGGCTCTTCAGCTCATTGTAGCCGTCCTGAAGCCTCTCCAGGGCTTCCCGCTGTTTGTCAACGTTCTCCCTCTCCTAGAAAGAGAACACACACCATCCATGGCAAAGAGAGAAACAGAGAGAGAGGAAAGAGGGAGAGAAAACACACTGCTCAAATCCACGCCATGCACAAGCGTCTGAGGTTAGAGGTCACAACAGACCACGTTGGGATGAAGAACAGAGGCACTATAGACTTTCGACATTTCTTACAGCATCCATATTTATTCAATGAACTCAAAAATGTGCTGTACATATGGACTACACTTCCTATTTAGCAGGACTATATGAGAATGAACCAAAGGCTTTCGGTAGGCCAGAACAGGTTTCGGTTTTCCAGCGTCTGACCAAATATCTTGGTGGGACTGTGTGTGGGGAAGGTTTGATTTCTTGTTAAGCCGCCTGCCGTGGATGGATAGCCGTTTCTTTTTTTCTTTCTTTCTTTCAACCCAGAAAGAAAGATTTATGAGAGCAGTGTCATTAATATTTTGGAGAACTAAAGTTAGTCTATGAATAATTCTTAGTCATAGCGACATGCCTGGATAAACATACATCACCTTCATGCGCTTCCAGATCAGTGAAACATTCCAGACCACGTTATAACATGTTTCCTCTTATTTTGACTGCGCGTTCAAGTATTACGCTGAAGAGAGCTTGAAAGGGTATATTGTCTATTGGTGATTCAGTGACAACACAGGAAAAGAGACCGCATTAAACAGTTTCGAGTGCCTGATGAAGTCCGCGGCTTGTTTAGGTTTTGTGGGTTTCTGAAAACTGAAGGATCCATTTAAGAACGGCCATTCAACAGTTGATTATTAGCCAGTGCATTAATAGGAACATTTTTCAAGTGACGTGTGCCGTATTTTCCGGACTATAAGCCGCTACTTTTTTCCCACGCTTTGAACCCTACGGTTTATACACTGATGCGGCTTATGTATAGATTTTTCTTCGCTAACTGCCATCAGGGGGCGCTAAAATGTGAAAGACGCAAGTGATCAATGCACAGAAGAAGACATTCCCGGTAGTTTTTGGGACTTGACGCAAGAAGCATGACCCGCACATTAAGGTATGTAAATAAACATTTATAAAAACTTTCTTGTGTAAATATCTCATTTCACAACGTATATATCTGTGGCTTATAGTCTGGTGCGGCTAATATATGTAAAAAAAAATATTTTAAAATTTAGTGGGTGCAGCATATATTCCAATGCGCTCTGTAGTCTGGAAAATACGGTCATTTATTCCAGAACTGCTGGCCAGTATTGATCCTTTTTGTACATACAGGGATGAGGAGGCATCAAAGGAGCTCCAGATCACGCACGAACAAAATTAAAATCTTATTATTTAAAGTTTATATTCACGGTCACATTAAATCTCCTCCCCATAACTAAAGTATGAACAGGCTGGTCTGGGGAGTCTTCTGCTATTATTCAACTAAATTACTATACTTGTACGACACTACTATTTGCAGCTTATATAAATACCTGAAGACTTTTATTTATTTGTATGTTTAAGAAATAAATTGCTCGAAAACTGAATTTTTATGCATGTATTTAAGTGGACTCTCCCCCATCCCAATTTTCTCCCCAAATTCAGCCACCTGCTAAATACTACCCACCAGCCATGCCATGCCATCCCCCCCCCCAATTATACGACAGCTTGAACCAACTTCAATGGAAGGTTAATCCATCCAGCAAATAGCATTACTTTCCTGAACTGCTGCTCATGTTGCAACACTGGAGAGTACAACACACTCAGAAGAAAGTGTTATCTGCCCTCTTACACAAAGACGAGCTTTCAGACACTCAGGACTGGCTAGTGTTGCTGTGACGGACAGACGAGAGACAGCAATGCATGGAAATGCCGTCCCTCCTGACCATTTATCTCCCTTGGCTCCTTGCCATGGATGGCTGGGTCTTTGTTGGAATTCAAACACACACTCTCATGACGCGAGGGCAAAGACTTTCTCTTGCGCCACCTCTGTTTTTCTTTCTTTTTTTCATTTTCCTTTCTATTTTAATAAAAAGGTATCATGTTTCAATGTTCTTGTTCATGTTGTTTTTAATGATGCGACATATCAGGTCATATTTAAGTAATGCAAAAAAAAAAAAAAAAAAAAAGGTCAAAATAAGATGGAACACACCAACATTTTGCTTGAGAATAGAGCATGTGACCTCTCGGTCATAAGGCCAGAGCATCCAAAATCCCCGCCACCTCTCTAACAGATTAAACACCGCACCATATAACCAAACCTCCCTCTCTCTCTCTCTCACACACACACACACACACACACACACACACACACACACACA
>JAQLOM010000003.1:13755023-13771288 GCA_030068315.1 Chrysichthys thysi
AAAATATCATATATTAAGTCAACTTGGATACAATTTCTGGATTCCCTTTTTTCCTATAGACACAAGAACCTGAAGCAGCGTACAAGTAACACTCCTGGGCTTCCCCTCCCTGCTGGCCAGCCCTCTCAACTCCCCTCCAAATACAAAGTGGCAGAGAAGCCAGAGAAAGCAGAGAAACAGCAGAAGAGGCCTCAAACACCCTTCCACCACCGCAGCTCTGTGGGTGAGGATTTGAGCCTGGAGCCAGATGAGAGAGGCAGCCATTACCGTGCTCTTCACCATGGGGATGTTGATACGAGCAAAACTCAAACCCTGCACACATCATCCAGGGACATGGTTGGCTCACCGCAGCCTCCACCACTCAGCCCACATCCCTGTGAGAGAGAGGAAGAGACACCAGCAGAGCTGAAACGCTCTTCCACCCCTCTTCATCAACAGTTCTATCCTCCCTCTTCCGAAGCCTGCCTTCTGCCTTCAAAAAGCCCTGATCGAGCTTCCTTTGACCCTTTGACCTCGGAGTATGCTACGGCTTACCCAGACTCTCTGGAGCCCACAGTGTATGTTGGCTCAGCCATCAGCCCCAACGAGGACACAAGCCACAATCCCTGGAGGTACTTCAGACTCCCTGGCAAAAGAAACATGCACGTACTGCCTCCTCAGCTGCCTGTGGACAAACTGAAGCAGGACAGTCTGGACAACGCTGTTTCTGTCACAGAGTAAGCCCAAGCAAATTCACTGTAGCAAAATGTTTTTTAATGCTTCATAGCACATGTATGATTTGTCTACAGTATTAGAATGAGTGACTTGCAATACCAAATAGGCCAAAATGGACTGGGTTTATTGTGTTGCTATAAAATATATTTTCCTAGATCATTTTCTGATATGCATGTTTTTGCTTCACAGGATGATGGCTTCTTCTGCAACACTGAAGGTGTCAGAGGAGAGGGTGAAGATGTACATTCAGAAGAAGAACCAGTATCTCGCTGTATCTGTGTGTGATGGTGAGCAGGAGCTGGATGCAGATCCCTACGCTTTTGTGGAGGGAGATGAGGAGTTCTCTTTCGCTGATAAGGAGAAGAGGCCTGGAGCAGAACCTGCAAAGAGAAACAAAGTCAGTCACGCAACTCTTTTAGTTGCTAGTTTTCATTCAGTAAAAGCCCAGAATTCCTCATTTGAAGTAAACCTATTATAAATGGCTGGGGAGTTCAGATCTGATGTTAGGTGGTGATGTGAGATCAATCTTAAGCCTTTAAATCTTGCTCCACATTAAACAGAGGTTGATATTTATAATTGCGAACACAAGCAGTCCTGGAAGATATTACAACAATTATGTGTAGTTGGGATAAAATAGGGAATATGGCCTGCACACGGTTTTCACACTGGAGCAGTATTTCCTGAAATTCACACCAAATTTTTCACTTGGTGTTTGTGAAACCTAAGGGATGTTGGGCTGTGCTGTATTTACAAAGGGGGTACTTAAAAATATGATATAAGGTAGTGGAACAGTGAATAAATCACATGATCACATTCCACTTTTAAATTTAATTGGTGAGCTAACTATATGGGATGTTTAACTAGTTAATTGTCTGCTACCGCATTGTCATACAGTTAGTTGAAGAGCAATAAAATTGCTTTTCACCAGCTAAGTTTTCCTTTAGAGAGTGTGAGTGGTCACCCTTTGAATTTTAACCAAACTCAAATTTTTACTTTTCAAAGCATCACCAGTGAGACAAATCTCAGTCTGAAATGTGGTAATAAGCATCTCAGTTTGGGAAAGCATGGAGGAAAGATTGCAGCACTGAATCATTTACACTGGGCTAAAAATACCACACAGCGACGTGCTAGCAGTGAGATAGATATGACATGATACACCAAGGAAGGTGGCAAGTGGTAGTGTGAGGTTTCAGTGCATCTTAATTTCCTTAAATAAATACATTGTGAAACAGATGCGACGGGGCACATGTGCTCTTATGTCGGATATTGTGCCAACTTGGCATCTGAGCATTACGAGAGAAAAAAAGTAATTTTTGATAAACATCAATATCGCATGATATTTAAAAAGAAAGTAGCAAGATTTTTGCTCATAACACCAACTGCCATAAGTTTAAGCTGTACAACAGTGCAGGTGGACACCTGATGCAGGTAATAGCCAATGACAGAACTGGAGTAATAAATAGACCACAGTTGGAGCTGGAGGATAAGCTTTAACAGGTTTCACATCTTAATCCAGAGTTTACACGTTTGCTTGATGCACTTGTGAGTAAAAGGAAAAACAAGTGGCACAAAATGCAATGCATCCTCCTCCGTCTTTTTTGTGTCCTGTGATTGAAGAGAAATGGCACAATATTCATGTGACAGTTGATGCAGTTCATATAATGCCATATATAATGTGTTAATTTAACAAGTGCACCACTGATGGCAAGTCAAGGGGAACCCATGGGAATTTTTGGGGAAGACAAGAAAACGAGCGTTGAATATATTGTTTGCTTTCTAGATTTCAAGAACACTAAGCTAATTGTTTGAAAATACTGTAGATGTTTAATGATTTTAATTTTACTCTTTCAGAGGGATGACGGTAGCACGTCTTCAACTGATGGTGCGTATGCTTTAAATCCTTAAATCTTGTAGTCTTCAAGTCACTAAGTCTGGATTTATTTATTTATTTTAATCCGATCACGATTTTTAAGCGTACCAAAACATTTGAATGCTATTTGTTTGATACCGCAGACACTCATGGCTCAGCCTGCAGTAAACCCCTCCCATCCACCAGCCTAATACATGAGACCGACCTGGCTGTGTCAATAAATGATCTGGATAATCTCTTCAACTCTGATGAAGATGAACTTACGGTCAGTAGTCCCCTTGCACATTTCTTGTAAATGTTTTTCATAGATCAAATTGACCTTTCAGACAAAACATTCTCTGTTATTAAACAGTTCGGTTGCCCTTGCTTTCTTAATAGACCATGCTCATAAGGGTCTACGTAGTATCTGTTTTGCACCACATTGTTGCATGTTGTTCCTGGCATCATGGTAGTATCATGCAGGTAAGCAGTTGTTTTCTGTGCTTTTGTTATTCCCAGCAGCCTGGAGCCAGGAAAACTGGGAATGGAGCTGAGGAGAAATTTGGTAGCAAGGAGCCCAAACCAGCAGCAGCAGACACTCTGTCATGTTTAAGTATGTCTATTAGACAATGACTGAATTCAAGGTCCACTTACAAAAAAAAAAAAATCCTGTTTATATGTAAGCCTATGTTCTGAACAAAAACAAATTTTTCAGGAAGCTTTTTAACTTTAAATCAAACTGAGAAGTGTGCTTCGATTCCACACACAGAAAATGGTTAAATCGACTATTAATACTGAGCAGATATTGCTTTGAAAAGGCATTGGCTCTAAATGGTAGAAGAAAATGGAATAAGTGTATGTGTGTGTGTTTGCGTGTAGGTGCTGCAGATCTACACCAGATGTTTCCCACACCTCCATCTCTAGAGCAACACATCATGGGCTTCTCCCCCATGAACATGGGTAGTAAGGAGTGTGGTTCTATGGAAACTGGGCCAAGCTTCACTCTGGCAGATGGGCCATTGCTCATTGGAACTTTTAAAATGGAGGTGGAGGAAGGCCTCTGCAGCCCCAAGCCCTCGGAGATCAAGGTGAGGACAACTGGTGACAGAAGCTGAAAACACTATTTAATGATTTATATCATAGCCTAGTGCTGATATTGTGTGGCTGACATTGTGGTTTCTTTTCTTTCAGGATTTCTCTTTTGTATTTAAGCCAGAGCCTTGTCAGGTTTTTGTGGGCAGCTCTCTGTACGCACCCTTAAAGACACTTCCTAGTCAATGCCTGATTTCCCTCAAGCTGCCGGAGGAGTGTGCGTACCGGCCCAGCTGGACTGTAGGCAAACTGGAGATGCTGCAGCCAGTGCCTGCCATGTCTTTTCTCGGCAAGGACAGGTAGGTTACAGTACAGAAAACATGTCTGTTACATCACAAGAACGGGTTAGTAAGTTCATGCTTAATCAAAGTTGTTTTCGATGCAAAAATGAGATGTTGCGTGACCTTGGTCCTAGAGAACGCACCCTCTTCAGTGTTTGGAATGACAGGATAAAATGGGGTAGTAATTTAAAAAAAAATTGCTCCAGCTCCCCAGCAGTCTTTCCTGCTATTTCTACTTGTTAGTTCGCAGAGTGTGATGTAACTGTTGTCTTGTGTCTGTTTTCACAGTAACATCCCTAGTGTGGGCAGTGCCATGGAGCTGCAAGACTACACACAAACATACACCCCTCAGACCCATACCCCCCTCCACTCCAACAGTGCCCCACCTAGCAACAGCGGTGCGGGTATCCTTCCCTCACCTGCCACCCCTCGTTTTTCAGCACCCACACCGAGGACACCACGTACTCCCCGCACCCCACGTGGCCCTGCTAGCGCCCAAGGCTCAATGAAATATGACAACTCTGACCTGTATTCTCCCGCCTCCACCCCCTCCACCCTCAGGCCGCTCAGCTCTGTGGAACCAGCTACAGCGCCTTCGGTGCCTGAGGCCCACAGCCTCTATGTCACTCTCATCCTCTCTGACTCAACCATGAACTTGTTTAAAGACTGTAATTTTGACAGTTGCTGTGTGTGTGTGTGCAACATGAACATCAAGGGTGCTGATGCAGGTGTTTACATTAGTGACACAGGCCTGGATTCACAATATTCCAGTACAGAAACCTGCTCCTGTGGCTTCAGTGCCGTTGTCAATCGACGTTATGCAAATGGTGCCGGCCTCTTTCTTGAGGATGAGCTAGACGTCGTGGGCAGGGGCACGGATGCTGGCCGAGAAGCTGAAAAGCACCTGGAAGCACAGCGCCGTGCTTCCTCTGTGCACCTCCAAGACGAACTGCTCCTTCTGCTGCAGGAGCAGTGCTCCAACCCGTTTCCTGCCCTGTGCATGCCAGAGCCCAGAGTGGACTTGGTACCACGGCCACCTCGGCGCCTGGAGGAGAGGGACTACTGCAGCGACTGCTATCTGGCTCTGGAGCATGGTCGTCAATTCATGGACAACATGTCTGGAGGCAAAGTTGATGAAACGCTGGTCAAGAACTCGTGTTTGCACCCCTGGGCCAATCGCAATGGTAAGGTGGCTTTTGCATTAAAAATCCAGTTTAGATTAATAGTCTAGTGGTTTATAAATTATATAAAACAGGAGTATCATAAAGTAGAAAAAAAAATATTTCACAGTAGTACCTTGATCTAAATAGTCAGAATTCTGTTTATTATGGAAATGGTCATAACCTTTTTTCCTCTCCTTTTTCTTTTAGCTGTGGACGTGAGCTTGCTGTTCTCTCAGGATGTACTAAGGATGTTACTGTCCCTGCAGCCTGTGCTGCAGGACGCCATCCAGAAGAAGCGATCTGTGCGCTCCTGGGGTGTCCAGGGTCCCCTTACATGGCAGCAGTTCCACAAGATGGCTGGCAGGGGATCCTATGGTATGCTTAGTGGGCATCTCCCCTTGTGTTTTTGTGACCCTTATCTGTCAGCTTGATTGACTAAACTCTTCGTCTCTCCATTCAGGTACCGATGAATCTCCTGAGCCGTTACCCATACCGACATTCCTAGTCGGTTATGAGTATGATTTTGTGGTCCTGTCGCCTTTTGTCCTGCCCTACTGGGAAAAGCTGTTACTGGACCCCTTTGGTTCTCAGAGAGATGTCGGCTATGTGGTGGTTTGTCCTGACAACGAGACTCTGCTGGCTGGTGCTAAAAATTTCTTTAGAGACTTGACTGCAGTCTATGAGGTAAACGCAGTGTAATCTGTTTGGTGCTTTTGATGCTTGATTGATTTCATTACAGTGGAACGGCATATAACATCAGTTTATATATTACTCATCTTGCAGGCATGTCGGCTTGGTCAGCACAAACCTATCTGCAAGGCCTACGCTGATGGCATAGTAACAGTGAGTACTGCTGGCTTGAAGACCCAGGCAGAACAGCCACTCAGTGACTGGTTCTTCAAAATGGGCAACAGCATCAACAGTGACTCCGTAACAAAACTTAAACTCTACGCACAAGTGTGCCGGCATGACCTGGGTATGACATCTTAATTAGTTCATTTTTATGTGCTTTGCTTTGTATAATTGAGTTGTAAATTCAGAGCATCTGATAATTTTTTATTTAGTATTTTCCTGGCTTAGACTTAGGCGACAGGTGGAGGTGGTCCTGAGGTACATCTACATTGTGTTGTATTGATAACAATATGGTGATGCAGCCAACATGCAGAATTACACTGAACAGATCAGTATCATTTTATTGTCAGAGGTCTTTTTTTTTTTTTTTTTTGCCAGGCTGACATTGACCCAGTGTTCACAGTAAGACGCAACTCATCACTCATAGCTCGTCCCTTGACAGAGTGTGTATTAACTGGTACTCTTGTCGTGTGTGGGTGTGCACCGTCCAGGATTTTTGCTAGTCACCAATACGTAATGCCTGCAGCCTGCTATATGATGTAAACAATTACATAAACTCACCAGAGGTACCAGCGATCCTCCTTCCAAGAGAGTTTTCTTCATTGTTTCTATACACATTTAATAAGAGGGCATACAAGACAGGATATGATAACTCGCATAAGGTTTTCTTTGTTTCCCAATTTTGTGTCTGAAGGTACAAAATGAACAATCAGCCGTTGCCATGTCCCATGCTAGTGTGAACTATAAGGCGCACAGTAATGTAATATTTGCATTTCTTTTCTTTCAGGTCCATACTTGGCGGCCCAGTCTTTAGACAGCTCCTTGCTCTCTCAGCGAAACCCTTTGTCGTCGTCGTCCTCCTCCTCCTCCTCCTCCTCCTCCACCTCAACAACAACATCTTCACAACCTGCCAGCTCTAGTAGCACCTCCACAGGCCCACAGAACACCTCCACTGCCACCAGCACCTCCACAGCCAGCAGTAACAGCAGCACCCCAACACCCACCTCTGCCACCTCCTCTAACTCTCAGGGTTTGGGAGGCTTAGGATCTAATAAGCCCAGTTCTCTCCCTCCTTTTGGAGCTCAAGGAATTCAGCATGCTGGAGCCCAGAACCCGGGCACCGTAGGGGACAGCACATCATCCACCAACCAGCAACAGGCTCATCCTGAGCCCCCTGAGAGGTACCCTATTCTCATAAAACATTGCTGCATAGAGCACATCTATTTCTGACCCTCTAACTGATGTGAGCATTGTCTTTTCACAGCACTATGGAGAGGGACAAAGTGGGAGTGCCGACAGATGGTGACTCTCATGCTGTCAGCTACCCTCCTGCTATAGTGGTCTACATAGTGGACCCGTTTAGCTATGAGGAGACGAGCAGAGGCTGCAACTCTAGTGTGTGGAGTCTTGGACTCCTCTACTGCTACATGGAGATGCTGCAGTCTTTGCCTCCACATATAAGGAATGCTGTGTCTGTGCAAGTGAGTTAAATGTTTTTTTTATTTACACTTTGTAGCCGATATATTTAAACACTAAAACTGATGACATGCTGTATTGTCATGCAGGTGGTTCCCTGCCAGTATCTGCTGCAGCCTGTAAGGAGTGAGGAGAGGCATATGTATGCCCAGCATTTGAAGTCCCTGGCTTTCTCTGTGTACACACAGTGCAGGAGGCCTCTCCCTAACTCTACCAATGTCAAAACACTAACAGGTTTTGGCCCTGGACTTGCCATAGACACTGCATTACAGAGCTCTGAGGTACATTGCTTCTGATTTCCCAGCACGACAGGTTTCCACATTGGCTCTCTGCAGATTGAAAACTCTTATTTTGTGTCTGTCTGTAATTGAGCGTGTTTGTCCTAAGGCAATAACATGGTCTTTACGTTAATTTCTCTTCTGCAGCCAAGTTTTAAGTAGCTATTATTAGGGACGCATACTTAATCACATTTAAATCAGGTTGAAGATGTTTGGCTCCCTCAGTTTTTTATTCAACAAAATTTATTTAGGTAATTGTCTCTCATTAGATACGTCTTTCTGTTACGTTTACCTGCCTGTTTAATTCCATACTTTTCTGACATTTGTTTGGATATAATCTTTAAATTTAGCAGTTTCAAAATGTATTGAATTATAAATGTTAGTGTTATAATTATATAAGGTTATTATTTGTTATAAGGGCCCTGTTTACACTTGACTTTAAAATGTCTCTTGGGCAAGCAGGTCACAAGTGAACAGCTGAGACACATCACCTATTATACCTGTGTCTATCATGCATCTCTAATGTTTCCAGGTGACCTCTTGTGCTCATATTTCATCACTGCCTGTGTCACTTCCACTAGAAAGTCAAAGGTCCCCGTGCACAATTATGTTAAAACCATTAAACCTGCATTATTATGCAAGTGCATAATAATTATTTTCCTGCACTCCAACCATGTGCTTCTCTCCATTTTTCACCAAAACAACCACCTCATCCTGCATTTACACGTCGGCATTTATTCTAAAAAAAAAAATAGTGTGTGGTCAAATGTGCCCCATACCACCTCAGGAAGTGGTTTAAGTAAGTGCATCTAGAATGTGTCTTGGGGGACGTTTACACTTGTATTTAGCACTGACCAGTGGCAATCAGGTCACCCAAGGATTCATTTTAATGCCAAGTATAACCAGGGTTATAATCAAGGTTTCAGATAGACTTATAATTTACAGTTTCAAATATAAATCATGTTTTCTGTTGACTTCAAGTACATTAAACCCATTCTGTTCTTAAATTGGTTAAATAATTTGTGCTAAACAGCCTTACATTTGTTTTAAAAATTATATTATGTTGGGGAAGGTCACAGGGACATTATTTAAGAATATATAACATAAAATTTGAGTTAAAAAAAAAAAAAAAAGATCGATTGAGTGCAAATGTTGAGCCGAGTGTTGAGTTGGGTTGTTTTTTTGTTTTTTTGCCATCACCTAGAGGGCAGAGTTTGTGCGTCTCTACACACCACCATTCGTCCTGGCTCCAGTAAAGGACAAACAGACAGAGCTGGGTGAGACCTTTGGCGAGGCAGCGCAAAAACACAACGTCCTCTTTGTGGCCTACTGTTTGTCTCACGACCAACGCTGGCTGCTGGCCAGCTGCACCGACCAGTACGGGGAGCTGCTGGAGACTTGCATCATCAGCATAGATGTGCCCAACAGGTCAGTGCTTAAAGAAATGGTCTTTTCTAGATTGTGGTTTCCGTAGTTATTTCTGTGAAACTGAGGGAGCTTTGCTCCTTCCAACAGAGCTCGGAGGAAAAAGGGCTCAGCCCGTCGACTTGGACTTCAGAAGCTCTGGGAGTGGTGTGTGGGCCTGGTGCAGGTGACCTCACTGCCGTGGCGAGTTGTGATTGGCCGGCTTGGTAGAATGGGTCATGGGGAGTTGCAAGGTACGTAACCTTTTATATCACATACCCTACTTCTGTTACACATGGCATTGTTGGTCACTCTTTAATTTGTGGTCTGCTAAATTTTTAACAGATTGGAGTATCCTGCTAAGCAGGCGAAACCTGCAGTCTCTGAGCCGCCGCTTGAAGGAGATGTGCAGGATGTGTGGCATCTCATCAGCAGACAGTCCCAGCATTCTTAGTGCCTGCTTAGTTGCCCTAGAGCCTCAGGCAACATTTGTCATTATGCCAGGTGGGATCTATATGAAGTATTCAAGCTGAAAGGAAAAGAATTTCATAGAATCTTGCAAGCTTGCCAAGTCAGAGAGAGTAGCACAAACATAAAAATCTCAGCAAATCTAGGCCAGAGAACATCAATGGGGGAAATTCTTATATCCTTTTGAGAAAAGACTGCATAGCATGTATTTTCTTAGTTGTGTTTGTATCTTATCAGTTACCAGATTATATATTAACGTTAATGCTATTTTCAAGAGTCTACAGCCTAAAGGCATACAGGAAATCAAAGTAAAACCTTGTTATTCAGGATTTTTTTTTTTTTAAATAGAATTAAATGACTTCTGCTAAATCATTAGCCATGACTCGTCTCTGACTGTCCCCCCTTTTTTATGCCCACTCGTAGACTCTGTATCTACCGGTTCCGTGTTTGGCCGCAGCACTGCTCTGAACATGCAGACATCACAGCTGAACACCCCTCAGGACACCTCTTGCACCCACATACTGGTGTTCCCAACCTCTGCTGTAGTCCAGGTCATCGACACGCCCTTCAATCCCATTCAAGGTCAGTCTCATACACACTAATGGCCTTCACAGCATTAGCCGGAGAGGTTCTTGTTCCATTCCTTAATCGATCCTTTCTTCTCAGATGCATCAGACGCCATGGGTGGTATGGATGGGATCCTGGACCTGCTTGTGTCCGAAAACGATGTGGACCCTGACCTCATTAATATACTGCCCAATTCTCCTACCACCTCCCCAGTGCACTCACCTGGCTCACACTACCACCATGGAGGAGATGGCAGCAAGGTTCCCTTCTTAACTCAAACTCTATATTATAAACAATGAATCGTGTTTGTTGCACACTACCTGCTGTGGTCATTAACTGAAAAAGTTAGTTAACACACAATTAGTCTCAGAAGTTGGTGTATGTTATCAAGGGCCATTTTTCTTTCATCGGTAACGAAAAACAAACTACACATTTTACAAAAAAACAAATCATCTCCCTTCACTCTATTTAAGAAAAAAAAAACTATTGTTGACTTGTAGCAGTGATAACAATGATGCATCTCACATCCATTTCCTTTTGAAGGAAGTGAATGCCATGCACCATTTTAAAATGCGAAGTATAAATGATTTGTGAACAGATTGATTTTGAGGAAATGCTCACATACTTTACCCATATTTGATAGCTGATTTAAAGAAATAGTTTCAGGGGTGCACTCAGTATAAACTTGACAACAAAAATGTAATGAAGGAGTTCTAAAACACCATTTTGCTCAAAAATTTGTGTGTGTCCTCAGGGCCAGAGCACAGATCGCATGGAGTCTCACGATGAAACACCCAACATCCTACAGCAGCCGATGGCCCTAGGTTACTTTGTGTCCACAGCAAAAGCAGGGCCGTTGCCTGACTGGTTTTGGTCCTCCTGCCCTCAGGCCAAGAACCAGTGCCCTCTCTTCCTGAAGGTTAGGCATTATGCGTCTGTCTTTTTCAGCTTAAGTTTAAGGGCTTCATGTGGCGGTGTGAAGTGTTAGTGTCAAGTTCCTTAGAAAAATTAGGCTTTAGGTTTTGTTTAGTTCGTGGCACCCCTCCAGACACAGCAGTGGGGCGAACTTATTCAGGGTGCTAATGGCACTCGTATTAACACATATAATGAGCATTACTGGTAGGTGTATGTGACTTGTGATAATCTGTTTTTCAGGCGTCTTTACACCTGCACGTTTCCTCGGTGCAGTCCGATGAGCTACTGCACAGTAAACACTCTCACCCCCTCGACTCCAACCACACCTCAGATGTGCTCAGGTAAATTATTCTCCTAACGGCGTATTCATTATCATGTTTGAGACACCTGATTATCTCCGTCTGTTTCTTTATCTCGTAAATGAAATTGATTTGGAAACATCTCTGAAAACACCCGTCATCTAGGGAAATGTGTCGCCTTTGGCACAAAGGTCTGAATGTACAAATTTTGCGCTGCCCTTTTATTTATTTTTTAGTTTTTATTTTTCCTTTCCTTCCTTTTTTTTAATACCATAAATGTCAGAAAACTCTGGACTTTATTAACCGTCTCTAAGGTTTTCTGATTCTGTAAAAGTTTCTATAAAAACCAAAAAGAGCTGAAGATGCTGCTTGGTCTCTGCTCAGCTGAACAAAAGAGATTGGGAGGATGTTAAGGAGTGCATTGTTCCCACAGAGTACTCCTACTGTCATGAGCTGGGAAATGTATATTTTTGCCATATAGATGTGCAAAACTGTTCATGAAAATCAATTGACGGTCACCAGGCTTTTTGCTGTAAAATTACTTGAGTAGTTGCTTTACTGCTACTACATGCCTCATATTCATTAACTGAATTTAGTAAATCTAGTCATTAGTTTTCCCCACAATGGGCCAAACATTTACGAAACTAATCACTTCGGCAGAAGGAACAGGCAAAACTAGAGGCTGAGTGCCGTACATCATTCCAAATGAGAAACACTGATGATTTCCCCAACAACGAAGAGGCTTATGATAAGAGAGCATTTGATTGTGCTTTCTTTTTGGTCCAAAATCCTACCCATTTGGCCAATACAGTTATATTTGTAATTTCCTACTGAATCTCTGTGCAACCCTGATAAGCTGTGCATTAGGCAGCCGAGGTAAATGTCTTGTGTCTGCTCGTTGTTTAGGTTTGTGCTGGAGCAGTACAACGCCCTCTCCTGGCTGACCTGTGACCCTGCCACGCAGGACCGCCGCTCTTGTCTCCCAGTGCACTTTGTCGTGCTTAACCAGATGTACAACTTCATCATGAACGTGCTGTAAAATCATCACTTGCTGTGCCGCACTGCTACTGCAGACCATAGCACACGTCACACAGTCAATCTGGGCACTTGGGACGTGCAGGGAAACATGAGCAATGCCAAGAGTCCATCTTGAAAACAACTGGAGCTAAAGGGACTAGTCTACTGAAATGTTCTTTTTAACGACCTGATATTTTGGTCCGGCTAAGATCTTTTGCAAATGAAATGCCTGCATATATCTTATTTATTGTACGTTTTTAAATGTGTAATTTCTTAATCTTTTATATATATAATATCTGAAGGTACACATTGCCTTCCTATAAAATTAAAAAATGCTCTAACATATATGTAATTGTCTTAATTGCAAGGCAAGAACTGACAAGTGTATTTGCAGTAGGTTGCTTTTAGAGAAGTATTTTCCGAGAGTGGACAGACAATTTTTATTGCCATGATGTACAAATGAAGTAAGCCGAAGCTGTTCTTAGCCTAGTATGGTGGAAACTGCAGGATAGGCTGTAGTTGCAGAATACCTGTACAGCGATTTAATGTGTTCAAATAAGAGAACAAGAGATACATTGTCAAATTATATATTTTATATCAGATTTAGAGAATTGTGTGTGTAAATATCTATATAAAATGTGTACATACAATCTTGTGCCGCTATGAATGGTGCAGCCAATTTTAGGAATAAAGTGCGTCAACCTGAAATTATTGTGGTTCTCTTCATATTATAATTTTATTCTTTGTAGATCTTTGAGTTTTCTGGGTTGTTGCCCCCCCCCCCCCCCCAGTATCAGACTTGTGTTGTAAAATTTAACTTCTAATGTAGGTGAAATCTCTCTTTTTATCCATCCTATAAATTCTATTCATATTCTATTGTTAGCATGCCCTGGTTGAGGGGTAAAAACTAGGAAACTGATCTTTGTTCAGTGTTCTGCAGAAGTCTTTAGTGTGTAGTGCTTTAGGAGTAATTATGAATAATGGTATATGGAAATCTGCACTTAACTCATTCACACCCCTGTAAAATGATATCCTGGGTGTTGAAGCAATTTTATTTATTTATTTTTTTTTTTTATTAAGCAGCTGTTATTGCCATCATGTGGTATCTCATTCTCTGATGGCAAGAGCTGCAGCGAGTCCATAAGTGAAGTAATGTGACTTTGCCTGGAGCACCATTATTGCTCTCCATTACGATGCCTGAACCAATGAATCTCTTGATGTGTTTTCTTTTACTGATATACTGCATATGGCCCTTTATGGCTCTCTGTGGGTCCCTACTAGCATAAGCCCACCAAGCCTTGCTTTTTGTGCCTTGCTTATGCTGCAAGTGTAGTAATTTGATGTTAAACCATGTAGTACTGCTGACACTTGTGTTGAGTATAAAGTCAAATGCTGTAGCAACATCCAATTTAGGTGTGGTCTTAGGCAGTGCTTTTTGTGGAAGTGGAAATTTCCCATTCAGCCAGAAGCACATTAGTGAGGTCAGACACTGATGCTGGGCTAAGAGGCCTGGGGTGGAGTTGGCTTTCCAGTAAAGGGAAATCTTTATGCTACAGCACACAATGGCATTTTGTATAGTTGAATGCTTTGAAATTTGTAGTAATATTATCTTGTCCCGTTTACAGAAGCTGGGACACCATAGAGTACTCAGGCCTTTTCTGAGTTAGACTGTTGATTTGACAAGATCCTGGTTTTGTCTAGTCTTCAAAGCTGCTGTCAGACCAAGACAACGGGTCTGTAAGCTGAAACCTAGGGGGCAGGCTTATTCTATAAAAACAAGATCTTATTGGCCATTTAGAAGTACGGTATTCTCCTGTGAGTCATCCTCAAGATCTGAAGGAAACGCTTGAGGAGATCACAGACTATGGAACGTTTTTTAATTAAAACGTTATCATGGGGATGATGTACAAATGCCACTCCCAGCATAATTGTATTAGGATTTTTCCTGCATATCTTTTAAATGTTTGAGTTTTTCCTCCAAGTAGAAAACTTTACCAAGTATGAAAGGCTTTTTTTTTTTAGGTGCTGCATAAAGTCTAATTTTATTGCAGACTTTTTATTGTTTCGATTATGGATTCGGTACTTGGATCTAGTTTGTGTTTTAGTCTTTCATGTAGTTTACCTTAGTTTTCTAACAAGCCATGGTCTGAATTTTCAAATTTCTACGCAATAAGTGATAAATTTCCAACCCTGGTCCTGGAATGTGCCTAATGCCAGGATCAGACGGCATGAATTCATTCTGACTTTGATGCAATTTTGTCATGGATGACAAATTTTCCAGCGTCAGGCCCAAATATGAATGTTGGGAATGATGAACGGGCCTTGTAGTGGGACAATCAAGGAACAGCCCACGACTACCTGACAGAGTCTCGCATGTCAGAATGGTTTGTGATTTTTCCCCTGTATTCCTCGATGTTTCTTCTGTAGCCATGGTTGGCAATTTCTCGACCCTCCTCCATGCCAACACGCAAAGGTGTGAACCTCAATTGGTCAGGGTCAAAGCATGGCAACAGTTCTTCATGGCTCTACGATTGCCTTCTCTGACCTGGTGTCCATTGTGAAAGACAAAAATATTGCTAATTATCCTGCATTAGTGTTTTTGCACTTGAACTCAGAAAGGGCTCTTAATTATATTAATTGTATTATATGCTGTGTTCGAGCATGAAAGAATGAATTCCTGGACCTGAGATGGACATGTGTGCACTTGGTAGTGGACTGTAATATCTAGCATGCGCTTAGAGATGATCTCACCTGTGCTCGCTGACAGCAGGTGGCGCTCTTGTGCCTGCTTTAAATTTCAGTTTTATTTTCCCGTAGCCACCTGGTTAAAAGCAAAATGTCGTCGTCTTCTTCCTCGTCTTCTTCTTTTAAATATAATAAAATAAAATTGACCCTTTTCTTTAAAAAGAAAAAAAAAGTTTAAGATTTGTTACCAAGTTAGCAGAATTAAACCGCGCCCACCTCTACGTCATGTGCATAGCGCTGCGTGTTGAGAAATGAGGCCTTGATTTGGTTATTGATTACATAATTGATTTCCTAATTTCGCTTTCTATGAATAGTGTCAGTGTGTTTTTCCTTACTCGGGTGGCTTTAGTAGTTGAGAGCAGCATTTTCAGACATCAGCCCTCTGACAGCTGAGCAGACCCGAGAGAGCGCTGCCCATCGACCGCGTGTCACTCAAACCTCCGGCGCGCTGCTCGCACAGAAACTCGTTAGGCCTTTAATAGGCGGGTTCATGGCCTTGGCTCCGACCCCGGGGGAATATTACCTTTGGCTTCTCGCCGTGCCGTGGGCTTGGAGAATGGACTGATAGAGGAGAAGGAGTAATCCGACTCCTATAATTGCCTGTCTGAGGCTGACATTTGTAGTTAGGGGAGAAGGGAGGAGGGCCTCCCGGACCGCAGGGATAACAAAATCATTATCTGCACGTAATGCTACTCTGCTACAGGGATATGTCTCGTAATTTAACGTTGGAGGGGAAAAAAGGAGAAAAGAAAATGTGACGCTAATGGATTATGTCGCACAGAAGCATCTGGATCCCTGCAGTGCAGTCCACAGCCTGTAGTGTCTATTCAGCTTCTTCATGAGCCTGTTATGAATGTATCTGATTGAGGGACTAATTTATCTCAGCCGAACTGTTTGCATCAAAAGAAAGCTAGAATTTTTTTTCTTGCTGCCCTATGAAATGTAACCCGCTCTCTTTTTCTGATTATCAGGAACGGGAAGAGGGGGGGAAAAAGCTTTTTCTTCAACCTTAAGCCATTGACTTAACATCTGGGTCGGTATTCATCGTGCATAAGCGACCTCTGAATGGCCACGGTCTCTCTCTCTCTCTCTCTCTCTCTCTCTCTCTCTCTCTCTCTCTCTCTCTCTCTCTCTCTCTCATGTTA
>JAQLOM010000003.1:13892023-13906684 GCA_030068315.1 Chrysichthys thysi
GAGTTCATTCAGTACTGTGAGGACTATTTGATTAGTACTAAGATCTAATTCACAATCCTAAGCATTAATTCAGTACTGTGCGGACAATATCAGTCCCACGAGTTATGTCAGAATCCTAAGAGTTCATTCAGTACTGTGAGGACTATTTGATTAGTACTAAGATCTAATTCACAATCCTAAGCATTAATTCAGTACTATGAGGACAATATCAGTCCCACGAGTAAATTCAGAATCCTAAGAGTTCATTCAGTACTGAGGACTATTTCAATAGTACTAAAAGCTCATTCTGAATCCTAAGCATTAATTCAGTACTGAGGACAATATCAGTCCCACGAGCTATTTCAGAATCCTAAAAGTTCATTCAGTACCGTGACAATATTAGCCCCACGAGTTCATTCAGAATCCTAAGAGTTCATTCAGAACTGTAAAAAAAAAAAGTACTGAATTATACAGTAACCTTAGTTATTGATAACCTCCAGCACTAAAATTCAGCATTTTCACCGTGGAGGAATCACTTAACCTTGTTGCTTCTTGATTCAGAATCAGATTTTTTAATTGCAATCTGACCATAGCTCTTAATAATTGGCGTATATATTTTTCCTAGTATACACAGACTAGTGCATTAATGGACATTACCTTGGTCCAACAGGGACAAGATGAGGACGCAGGCAGAAAAAGCAATCACACGCATTCTTGAAGAACAATCAGCCGAGCAACAACTGCAAAAAAACAAAACAAAACAAAAAACACCCTCAACTTTCTGAAATAAGTCCCAGGGTTCTGAAGCGTCCCCACTCTGCACGCGCAGCCTGACACACAGTGAATTCAAACAGCTAGAAGTCTGACCGCGTGCGCCTCCAGGTCCAGGCTCAGCAATCCACAGCGCGCGCCTCGCACTGTTTAGGAAGCCCCACCCGAGAATCCGTGCCGCCCCGCCCACTTCCTGCGTTTTCAAACTGGCTGCTGGTTGTTGGGGACGCAGCATGACCGTTGTTGAAGTGTTTTTTTTGTTTTGGCTGAATGCTAAATTAGCAGCTCCAACTTTAAATTCACTTTTAAACTCTCCACCCTGTTCTCCTCAACTCCAAACTCTTCTAGCATAGGCTTTAACACTGTGTTTTGGTTGTCTACATAAAATGTATTCATTGTTTAAAAAAATGAATAATAATTCAATACTAAGCTACTTGACTTGTACATATTTTACTATCATAACTTATGCATCACGCCTGCACACAAAATGTCATGATATTATTTATATGATCTCCTGTACATATTTATCCCTATACCAAATCTAGGCTCTCCCCATTACTGTATAAGGCATTACATCAAATGAATAGTGAACCTCATGCTTGAAGCACAACATAAGATTATACCTGTATATAATCCCCCTGGTGTAATACACTATAATTACCTTGACATAACATCAAAGAATCTTAATATCTCACAGGGACTGTATCCCCTCACTCTTGTTCGCTCTTTCCTTTGAATTTACATTTTATAGGTGTTATTACCCCAAAGTGCCCCTGCTGCTGCACTATTATCTCACCTCATTCACATTTGCATGGTCCTTCCCAACACCTCCTTACTGGCCTGATGGGGAGCCTGAAAGCCTTCCCTTTTACACAGAGAAGCTACAGCAGGGCTGAAAGATAAGGGCATATTGTGTTGTTTCTCAAGCACAAATATAAGAATAATCTTAACTTTAAACACAGACCTTCGTGCATGTATGAGCAGGGATGAGTGTGCTTTGGGTTGATGTTAAAAGAAAAGATAGCACTTTTGCATGGTGTGACAACCTAACCAGATTTTAAAAGAAGTACAGGAGGTTCTCGGGTTTCAACAGTCTCGACATACGACGTTTCATGTTCACGACGCTCGTTCCCTTTAAATCGTAGAAAATTGAGACATGAGTGTTTCAGTTTATGTCGTTAGCCTCGTACTTACGGACTACGTGAGCGGACTAGTTTGCGCTCGGCCAAAGAATACGCAGTAACGTGGCCTATGAGTGAGGAAGTTGGCAAAGTTGACTGTAAAAAAAGCGCAAGTGTTCCGTTTGTGTTGCTATGTGTGGTGAATTTTTGGCTCTTATCATGGCTCCTAAATGCAAGTCAGAGTCTTCAGATGGTAGTGCGTCGACGAAGAGGAAAGTCATCACGATGGAAGTGAAATTAGACATCGTAAAGAGATCAGAAAAGGGAGAAACAGCCACGGATATCGGATGTCAGTTCTTCTGTTACTACAGTGCAGTGTGCAGTACAGTATATTTACGTCCTTTTACTTTTTTGTGGCTTGGTTGTGTTTTTATGTTCTAGATAATGATTTTACAACTGTGTTAGGATAGGGAAGTGACTTAGGCTAAGGTGTGTTTCGACTTACACCAAAGTTTGTGTCGCATCACTGTTGTAGGAACAGAACTGTGTCATAACCTGAGGACCCCCTGTACCCCCTGTATGTCTTTTAAATCTTTAATAAGTTGGATTTCACCTGTTTTTGAGAAGAGACATGGGAAAAATTACAGTTTGGATCAAATTAATAATAATAATAATAAGAAGAAGAAAACACAAAGAGGACCTTCAAAAATCCTGAAGAGGTTTATTCTGAGTTTTATTAAGTCTTAAAAGTTAAGAAACATTAAGATGACTAGTTGTACGCATCTTTTATAATACTTTTACTGCAACAACAAAGATTTTGAACTGTGATATTCTTGCAATTTACTATTTACTCTTATTCACTATTCACCATCTGAACCAATATTCCAGTACAACTGAAATGTTAATGCAGAAAATATTTATCTGATGTTTGGCTAATAATTGGTGACCATGTAGTCCATGTAGGAGTTTTTTTTTTTTTTTTTTTTTTAAATCAAAGTCATACCTTGTGTATAAAAGCACCAAATCTGAACATCTTGTTCTTCGAGGAAAAAAGAAGGGTAATGTAGACACTCTGTCTTCCAGCATATTCCAGAGGACATGAAATGACTCACTCCACAGAGAATGAATGGTGAGGCTTGGTTGTACAGAAGGCAGAAGAGCTCTCATTATGTTCAGTGCAAAATGGAAAAGGGCAAAGAGCAGAGGAGGAATCTAACATACTGTCATGCTCTAGATTGGCAGGAGGTGCAAATGCCCTTAATGGCTTGCCTAGAGCGACTCAATGGCTAAATCTGCAGTCTATGAATGCTTCATTAGTTCTTGTAACTGGGGGCTCATTACCCTAAGACCACTGAGACAAGCCTGTATATACACTACATTGCTAATCTATACAGTTATGGTGCAGTATGAATTTTTATAACATGCCTTATATTTTTGTATGTAGCATTTAAAGATATAAAGCATTTTTTCCTCACATGCCTACATTTACATTTACATTAGATTAATTTAATTTGGCAGATATCATTATCTAAAACAACTTACAACTGAGACATTACGGGACTGAACTGTTGCAACAGTGGCACCTTGGTCATGCTGGCATTTGAACTCATTCACATTTTATATTTAGAGCATTTATCCAATGTTTTACCTGGGTGGTTAAGGCAGTGAGTGGCAATGACTGTCTTTGTGATCACATAATCATTTCTAGTGACCAAAGTATATATTTTTAAATAGAATAATTGTGCATTAAATGGTTTACATTAAATACAAAGTTGACATGCTTTCAGCAATTTCTATAAGGATAATATCAGTAAGATAGGTCCATAATTAAATTCAGGATTGATAATGACAATCAGTATAAGAAAAGATACACCTCTTCAAGATAGACTAAATTTTGAAGTTTTATATCTAAGCAGGGCGGCACGGTGGCTGAGTGGTTAGCACTGCCCCCACATAGCAAGGTCCTGGGTTCGATCCCTGGGTCGGCTGGTGTTCTCCCTGCGGGCTTCCTCTGGGTACTCCGGTTTCTTCACACAGTCCAAAGATATGCACATTAGGTGGATTAGCTACCATAAATTGCCCATAGGTGTGAATGTGAGTGCAAATGGTTGTATTTTTCTGTGTGTTGGCCCTGTGGTGGACTGGCAACCTGCCCGGGGTGTACTCCACCCGAAGTCAGCTGAGATTGGCTCCAGTGTAGCCCGCGATCTTAAATAGGATACAGGGAATGGAAACCTGTGTGTGTATCAAAGAGCCTTCACAAAAGAATTCCCAGCATATTACCAAAGCTGTAATGATTGCTGTATAGGTTTTATGTTGTTTGTTTGAAATGGACACTTGATCACCATGTCACAGCTGATACTGTTCGAATTACTTTTCACATGATTGATTTTCATGTTTCTGCCTATGTGAGATTCTCACACCTGTTCTTATTAGCACTTCTCAAATGTTGAAAGTGTTCATAGTATTGGATGGGTAGATGCCAGACAGTCAGGATGTGATGAAATATCCCTCGGGGTCTTTATTACATCAGTATAGTGAAACTGAAATCCAAGCCTTCTCTCTGCCTAACTGCATGTAAAAGAAAATCAGTCTCGTGGCTGTACACATGAACATGAAGATTCTTCAGGTTCTTTAACTTCTTGATTCTCCACTGATAATTGCATTATTGCAAATCAATTTAACATTCCAATATCCGAGTTGACTAATTATGTAAAGTACTGATACAAGCCCTGTTTTGTATGTAAATTTGAACATGACCACATATGCAGTTTTTTTTTTTTTTTTTTTTTTTTATAAAACAGTGTAAATTGTGTAAGTTGAGATCTCTGTCACAGGGTATTATTAGCAGAACTTTTTTCAACAGTGATATATGAAATAAGGCTTTGCCAGGCTGATTATCCATGCACATCCCCCAGGATCCGAGAAAAGGAATCTCTTATTCATGAACCGTTCATCTTTATTTAAGTCACTGTAGATATATTCAGTTCTTTGTGTGCTAATTCACATACGTATTTCAGTGTGCAATGTGTTCGGCAAGACAGACGTGGCAGGCTATAATGACTACCAAAAGGACGAGGACGAGTTCACATATTCATAGTTAATCACATCAATAATTAATCACACAATTTTTTTTGGTTAACGCAACTAATTGGAATCACCATGCTTCTAACAAACACAGTCTAATAATGGATTCATATTTGAACTTACTGTTTACAAATAATTCTATTTAAATATCTTATTGGAATTATGTATGGTGTACCATATATTGAAATGGCTGGTGCTGGAGTCACTCAAAAGAATAACAGATATTTAAAAGTATTGCAGACCTGACAATAAATACAAAAGTAGGTGGCAGTCAGTCACAGGAGTGTAACATGAACTTGTTTCCTCTGGGCTCTCCTAACTCCCAAAAAACATGTACATAAGTGAAATGATTTCAGTAATTTGTGTCAGGAGTGACTGTGTGTTCTAAAGTGTATGTGAGAGCATGGAATACTTTGAACGACTGGGGTTCCATCCAGGGTGTATTCCCACCTCACACCCTGTGTTACCAGGACAGGAACCAGAACCAACACCACCCTGACCAGGATAAAGCAGCTACTGTAGATGAATGAACGCAGACTAGGTTCCCAATGAACATTTCCAACCAATTATGTTGAGCCACGGTATTGAGCTAATTTGAATTGTATTGCTTTTAAGACTTTTTATGACTCGGTATTCAAAGTACACTTTGATAACATGGAGCAGATACATTTATAGAAAAAAGTCTGTGCTTAAGATTATTCACATCTCTGTCGATATTCATCCATCCATCCATTGCCTATACCAGGGGTCGGCAACCTTTAACACTCAAAGAGCCATTTGGACTCGCTTCCCACAAAAGAGAAAACACACGGAGCCGCAAATCGGGAAATAAAATTTTGTGGACCGGGGGTGGCGGGGTGGCGTCGGAATAAAATTTTTGCGGACCGGGGGGGGGGGGGGGGGCTGTCGGCAGAGAGCCAGCAGCAAAGGGATGAAAGAGCCGCATGTGGCTCCGGAGCCGCAGGTTGCCGACCCCTGGCCTATACTATGGGTCGTGGGGAAGCGGGAGCCAATCCCAGCTTACATCAGGCACATGCCGGGGTACACCCTGGACAGGTCGCCAATCCATTGCAAGGCTAACACAGAGACAAACAAACACTAACACTTATATTCACTCCTATGGTCAACTTAGATTAGCCACTTGACCCCATCCACATGTGTTTGGACTGTGGAAGGAAACCTGGATTTCGTTTTTCAACACGTTGTGTCTAAATACCACTTTAAATATGACACCTCTCAGCCCCCACGTGACATGACTGTCTAGTTTGCCTGAGGAAGATTTCCTTTCATATGTACATTATGTGTGTATCTCAGCAGAAATGTAGACATTTTACATCAATTTGACACTTTGTACCTTGTTGTAACATGCTCTTGCCTCCAAGCAACGGTATATTGCACCAAAATCAAACAGCAATGAGAACAACTGAAGCTGCTGGAAAAGATACTCTATATTTAAACAAATAAAAGACACCTGGCTCAAATTCTGGATCCTTTGATATCCAATATTCAAAAAGTAAACTATAATGAAAGAAAAAAAAACTGATTCACTGTTTAAAGCTAAAACAGCCTACAGGAATGATTAGGTTTAAGACAAACTCAGTCTTCTTGTTGTTCATCTGGCCTGTAGCCAAGCAATGGTTACACTTTAATTAACTCTTAATATACTTCCAGTGCAATGTAGGATGTACTAGTTTGCTCAGAGCAGGAAGCTTGGTGTAATGTCCACAGGTGAAGACCACACATGGTAAATTATATTAGCTTCTAAATGTTGAATTACAGTTGAGGCCAGTTTACATACACCTATCAATCTTCATTTTTCACAAATGCATACGTTTAATTTTATGATACATTTCTTTTGGCAAGCCAGTTATGGCATTTGCTTTGTTCACATCAGACGTCATTTTAAAACAATAAAAAGAAGAAGAAAAAACAGATTTATTGACAGTTACTTTAAATAGTATGGAAAATTTGGGACACTGAAAGCTTTTTTTTATCCCTGTTGTCATAATTAGGAGTTAATGGGTGTGTATCTGTGGCTGTAAAGGACCTGCCTTTAGAGACAGTGCTTTTTTACTCTTAATACCATGGGAAAATCCAAGCAACTCAGTCATGGTATTAGAAAAATTTTGGTTCCTCCAAAGGAGAAATTTCCATGCAGTTGTAAGTAGCACAAGCATCTTTACAAACAACTGTAAGCAAATATAAAAATCTTGGGACCACATAGTCACTACATCAATTAGCAGAGAGGCACAAATTAACTCCCAGGGATGAACTTTGAAACGTTCAACTGAACCCAGAGAAAAACAAAGGAACTGGTGAAAGAGTTGGAGGCATCAGGTACCAAAAGCATGTACAACCACCATTGAGAGAGTCTTACACGGCCTGAAAGTCTGTCCTGCGAGGAAGAAGACCCTCCTATTCTAAGGTTGGCATAAGAAAGCCAGACTCGTCAGCATTTTGGAGGTCTGTTCACTGTTTTCTGAAATAAAACTGGTTGGCCATAATGATCAGCGCAATGTATGGAGGAAAAAGGGTGAGGCTTTTAATCTGAAGAACACCATCCCAACTGTGAAGAATGGAGGTGGCAGCATCATGTTGTGGGAGTGGTTTACTGGAAAAGCGACTCGTGTTCTTCAGAAAATAGATGGCAATAGTTGATAAAGCATGTCTGAACAAAGAGGCCTATAAACATGACTGAGGTACATCAGTTCTGTCAAGAGGGATGAGCAAAACCAGTATTGCAAGAAACTTGTGGATTCTTGTACCTCAATTATTTGATTCTTTTTTTTTTTTTCAATTATTTGATTCAAGCAATTGACATATAAGATAAAATTTGTTTGCTGTCAATGTAAACAATGAAATTTGTAGCAATCCTAAAGGTGCATTCACATATAATGGGCATAATTACAGTGCAATGCAATACAATACAATACAATACAATACATTAGGGTACTGATCAATACAGTACAACACAATACTCTATAATATAATAGAGCGGCTGAGTTATTGCAGTTGAGTATACTGCACATGTGGAATTGAGAGTACAGTTGGTAGTATTAAAAATGAAATAAGGTGCAAAAGAGGAAATCTAAAGTTGTATTTGTTCTGCAGTTGGTACTCTTAAAAGTGTAATAAGGTGCAAAGAATGTATACATGCAAACTACTTTGTAGTGCTGGTCAGAGTCAGTGAGTGTAAATGTTTGGCACTGTTGATTTCTTATACCTCTCTGGGGTAGAAGCTGTTCTTAAGCATTTTCTTAAGCTGGCCTTAAGCTTCTCCTGTAGGTTGTTCTTCCTGAGAATCTCTGCTGTGCCGTTTTGACTGCCACCGTGGTGTTTGTGAATCAGGATTTGATGATGGGATACTGTCACTAGATGAATGAGATCTTCTGCAACATGAATAACCAGAAAATTGAAGGCAGGAGCCCTTTCCACGCAGTCACCATTGATGACTATTGGGTTATCGTCTGTGTTGTGCTTTCGGAAGCCTATTATGAGTTCTTTTGTTTTGGTAGAGTTCAGAGTGATGTTGTTCTTAGTGCACCACACTGCCATAAATTCTTGTAATATAAAGTCTTTTACACTAACAATCTAGGGTTGAAATGTTTAATTATAGTAAGTATTTCAATGAATGCCCTGTAAAAATAATGGTGGTGCTGGTAGGATGGGAATGGACAGTCATGTGCGTAAAGAGCATATAGAAAGGATCTTAACACACAGTTTGTGGGACGCCGGTGTTAAGTGTGAGGGTGGAGGAGAGGTAGGGGCCTAATCTAACCATCTGGGGGTGGTTAGTCAAAAAGTCTTTGATCCACTGGCAGTCAGATTGTGAAAGTTCTAAGCCAGCAAGTTTGGTGACCAGTCTGTCCAGGATGACGGTGTTGAAAGATAAACTGAAGTCTACTAAGAGCATTATCACATAGCTCCCCTATTGCAGAACATGGGAGTAACAAAGGCAATGCCAACAAATACTAAGACAAATACTAATAGAGCTGAGTATACTTTTGATCCATTTAAGATCTGACATAAATAAAACTGGAAATAAAATTTTAAATAAATCAGTCTTTTAGGGATCTGGAAATAAGTAGATACCCTAACTTTTGTTTAAATGCCTTTAGCCTTGGTGCATTTATATCTTTGCCCTCAACTGTACATTCCATCTTTTTAATTAATCTACGCAGTTATTTCATTTCAATTGCTGTATAAAAGCAGAACACACAGAGGTTACTCAAAGAGGGCCATGTGGATATTTGTATTCCTGCAAAGTTTACTTATGTCATGCTCTTTAAATTGTCTGCATGTGGTTAGTTTTCTCAATATAGATGAAGGACTCAAAATAAGGGTGAACCAAAAGTGTACTCTGCCTTCAAAAGGCGTGACAGTGTACTAACAGAGTGGAAACCTACAGTTATGCTATGAAAGTATAAATTATTATAACGTCACTAAAATATTGGTTCTTATTCTGTACTCTGTGTGGTAACTTTAAATGAGCAACAAGGTTATGTCATTTCAACCCATTAAACTCTGTTGGAAGCTTCAGACTGACATTCCTTTCTTTTATTACTACCAAACTGCCTGATCAGTTCCAATATATTTCCTGAATGATCTGGCTGAGACAGTACAAGGTTGAGTGAATACTCAGGATCAAAACAAAACATGCAACACATGAAACATGCAAACAGGACCGGACTGACATGATCGATTTCATTCAAATGTATTCGGAAAAAAAAAAACCTTCATCTTGTCTAACCGAAAGCAGGACTTTGACTTAAGAGACATGAAAAACAAAAGCAAAGGGCAGCTGTAAAAATACCCCAACTAAGATTCTGCAACAGAGCATATGCATTAGAATGATGAAAGCCTCAATAAAATCATAGGATAGATGATTCTCTCATGAGAATGATGAAGTGATACTGCTACTTAGTGGAGATATTAGCACTAAGCAGTAAAATGCTTCGGGACCATAGCGCAAGTGTGCTATAGACCAACCCAAACAACAAACTGAAATATTAAATAGTTGGGAAAGGACAGAAAATGATGTTCACGATTTGATTTGGCCCTCTGTTTATTACTGAGTAAACAGGATTGGAACAGACAGTAACGTGTTAAATCAAAATAAATGTATAAGCACATGCCACTTGTCTGATTTCTTCTGAAGTAACACCCAAATCTGTGAACCACTCACAAAGCAGGAACCAGCAATATCTTTTTTTTTTTTATATGAGACAGTTTATTCATTCATATTCAGTATCTGCTTTATCCTGGTCAGTGTTGCAGTGGCTCTGAAGGCTATCCAAGGAACACTGAATATGAGGCTGGAATACACCCTGAATGAAATACCAGTTGTAGGGCTCCATGTATACCGACATTCACATACAGTGGAAACCCTGGTCACGAACGCCTCTGAAGACGAACAAACCAGTTTCCGACCACAAAATGCGCCAAAATTCCCACAAAATCAGGTGCCGAACAAACACAGCCCCGGCCATTTCCCCTTCTGCTTCGTACATGCCAATGTTTTCCCATTTTTTGTCTGCGTATTGCGCAATTGTGTATTGCGTACCTCACAAAGACACACATGTCCCTTTAATCGGTCAGACGTGCGTTCATTGGTTGTACAGGATACTCCTCCCCGCTCATCTTCCTCCTCACTTCCTTAACACCAGAAGTCGACTCATGCAAGGATTAGTTTTCTTGTCCGTGTGTGATAGCACTTGATTTGAGCTGAAAAGCCAAAATAAAAGTGACATTGAGTGACTTTACCTTTTGGGTCTCTACGTTTTCTTTACAGCCATACTAGGGTCCATTACAGTGGTGCTGAAACCCGGGACTTATAGCTGCCTATGAACGTCATGGATGCCTCCCCGTTAGCAACCTTGGTGCAGACAGAGTTGCTCGCCCCCAGCAGGAACAGGAGGAGCGATTCCAGGCCCAGGACCGCGCGGTGGTCAAAGGCCTCCTGCAGGCAGTGAGCACTCCCGGTGGGAGCGGTGGGATGGCGATGGTGGTCACAATGACCAAGTGGGGGCCCGCAGGATGATCCGGAGGCGTTTCTCGTCTTGTTCGAACAGACGGCGGGGCTGTTGGGGTGGCCCAAGGACCAGTGGGCAGCCCGACTACTGCCACTTCTGTCGGGGGAGGCCCAGCTGGCAGCCCAACAGCTACCCCCCGCCAGCCAGATGGACTACGAGCTGCTGTCACATATCATCCTGGAGCAGGTTGGATGAACCTTGGAGCAACATTGCCAGCGTTTCTGGCAGCTGACACTGGCAGAGGTCGGCCGAGTCTTCGCGTACGCGCAGCAGCTCCGAGATGAGTGATGGCGGTGGCTCGTGCCCGAGGAATGCACTCCGGAGGAGACGGTCGAGCATGTCATGCTGGAGCAGTTTATCCAGCACTTACCCACGGAGACTGCAAGAGGGGTCTGCTGTCATTGCCCTGCGTCGTTGGCTCGTGCAGTCGAGCTTGCGGAGGATCACCTTGCGGTGACACCAGACTGGAGAGAACTTCGCAGAGCTGACTCGACCCTTGTTTCTCCTCCTGTTCTGTCATCCCCTAGTCTGTCTACCCCTTCCCCTCCGTGTGTGTCTGTCCATATCCCTGTACCAACCCTGCGGCGCCGCCCAGTCAACCCCTACCAGCCCGCCACCCCGATCAGCGGGGCCGCACCTCCTGTTTCTCCCCCTGTCTGTGGAGCTGTTGTGTTGTCTCATCCCCAGGTGTCTTTGACTTAAGCCACCAGGGCCCAGGGTCTGGTCTGCTGGTGCTGCGGGGAGCTGGGACATTGACAGGATCAGTGTGGGTTGATGGAAGTAGGAGTGGTGGTCTGGATCTCTGACGTGCCATTGGCCACCCCCAGTCGAGCCGAAGCATACTGTATACCCGTGAGTATTAAAGGGGCAGCCTATCTCGCCCTGGTGGATTCTGCAACCCCTTCTGCTAATCCAGATTCCATTTGAGTGAATTGGCATGGATCTCATTGGACCATTGGATTGGTCCACACGGGGTTACCATTTTGAATCTGGTGGACTATGCAACAGAGTACCCCAAAGCAGTGCCGCTCCGCAACATCTCTGCATGTAGTGTTGCGGAGGCACTGTTTAAAATAATCTCTCAGGTAGGGATCCTGAAAGAGATCCTCACCGATCAAGCCCCTGTTGTTTGCAGTACGCGAAGTCCCCCAAGCCTCCATGGGATTTTCCCCATTCGAGCTTTTGTACAGGTGAAAGCCCCACGCCGTCCTGGACGTTATCCACGAAAATTGGGAGGAGGGACCGTCTTCTAGCAAAAACGAAATTCAGTACGTCCTGGACTTGAGTGTAAAACTCGACACACTTTCACAATTAACCTTGGAGAATTTGCGGCAAGCCCAGGAGCGGCAGGCTCGGCTGTATAACAGGGGTGCGCACCTAAGGGAATTCGTAGCGGGAGACAAAGTCCTCTTATTACTGTCCACCTTGCACTCGAAATTGCTCGCCAAGTGGCAAGGACCCTTTGGGGTCATATGGTGAGGTGGTGATATTGACTATGAGGTGAAGTGGACGGATAGGGGTGAGAAACGTCAGACCTACAACCCCAACCTGTTAAAACACTGGGTTGAGGAGGTGCCTGTGGGCCTAGTGACAGTGGTTCCAGAGAGAGCGCAGCTGGGACCGGAGGTGAACTCCAAATCCACTCCCCATTCCACCCCAGTCCCCTGTGGAGACCATCTCTCTCCATTGCAGCTCACACAGGTTGTCCAGTTGCAGCAGGAATTCTCGGACATTTTCTCACCCCTTCCCGGCTGCATGCACCTCATGGAGCACCACATCAAGACCCCCCCCAAAGGCGTAGTCATGTGTACGTGCCCTTATCGCCTCCCGGAACATAAAAAACAGGTAATTCGGGAGGAACTTCAGGCAAAGCTAGAGATGGGCGTAATAGAGGAGTCACACAGTGACTGGAGCAGCCCGGTGGTTTTGGTCCCCAAGACTGACGGGACAGTCCGGTTCTGTGTGGACTTTAGAAAGGTTAACACAGTGTCAAAGTTCGATGCATACCCGATGCCACGCATTGACGAGTTGCTGGATCGGTTGGGTGCTACTCGATTTTACTCGACAGTAGATCTTACAAAGGGATATTGGCAGATCCCCTTGACGCCCTTATCGCATGAAAAAACGACCTTCTCCACTCCGTTCAGTTTGCACGAATTTGTCACACCAGAGCACCGGCCACCTTTCAATGCCTCATGGACAGGGTCCTCCGCCCTCACAGTGCCTATGCTGCTGCATACCTAGATGACAAATCATCAACAGCGATGACTGGTCGCGGCACCTGAGGGCGGTCTTGGGGGCGATGAGGGCGCGGGGCTCACGGCTAACCCATGGAAGTGTGCAATTGGACAAGAGGAAGTACGGTATCTGGGGTTCCACTTGGGTCATGGGCAAGTGTGTTCCCAAATTAATAAGACTGCAGCCTGCCCGCTACCAAGACCAAAAAGGGGTTGCGGCAGTTCATGGGGCTGGCTGGCTATTATCGCAGGTTTGTACCCAACTTTTCAGACTTCACCAGCCCACTGACTCACCTCACTAAAAAGGGGGTCCCCAGATCGGGCCCAGTGGAAGGAGCAGTGTCAATGGGCATTTACCCAGGTAAAGGCAGCTCTGTGCTGCAGGCCTCTCTTGCACTCTCCTGACTTTTCTGTCCTTTTTTTTGCAGACCGACACATTGGACAGAGGGCTGGGAGCCGTTTTGTCCAAGGAGGTTGGGGGGGAGGACCACCCCATGCTGTACATCACCCGTAAGCTCTCAATGAGGGAGAGCAAGAACAGCACAATTTAAAAGGAGTGCCTAGCCATCAAGTGGGCTGTCCTGACTCTCTGATACTACCTCCTGGAGCACTCATTGACCCTCTGTTCGGACCATGCCCCGCTCCAGTGGCTCCACCACATGAAAGATGCCAACGTGTGGATCACCTGCTGGTATCTGGTTCTCCAGCCCTTTAAATTCGAGGTGGTCCACAGGCCAGGGGCACAGATGGTGGTGGTGGACTTCCTCTCTCAACAGGGGGGTGGAGTTGGCTGCAGGCCGGACGGCTCCCCAGCCTGCTCAGGCGGTGGGGGTATGTGGTAGTGAGGGCGTAGCCAAGCACCGCCTGCTGGGGAGAGCGAGGTCAGAGACGGTGAGTGGTGAGTGAATGCATCTGGGGATCATTAACTGTGTTTCTTTTTATTCCCTCAGTGAGCAGTGGAGAGGGATAGATGCTGTGGAACAACACACGGCTGGAAAGTTGTGTGGGTGTTTGTGTCTGTGATAGCGCTTGATTTGAGCTGAAAAGCCAAAATAAAAGTGACATTGAGTGACTTTACCTTCTGGGTTTCTACATTTTCCTTACAGCCACACCAGGGTCCATTACACTCTTTAAAAAAATGTTCACAGCATTTTTTCATTGTGTTTCTCTGCATTTTTGCTCTATAAGCCTTCAGTATGGGTCCCAAGAAAGTGGAAATGGTAAGGAGAGTAAGAAGCCATATCCCATATTCCTCCGCCACCACTTCACACACGCTTCATGGCACAAACATTCAGTTCCGGTCAAGCACTCGTGGTGTGAACATATTCAGTGCATTTTTTTTGTTGTGTTTCTCTGCATTTTTGATCTATAAGCCTTCATTATGGGTCCCAAGAAAGTGAAAAGTGGAAATGGTAGTGAGAGTAAGAAGCCTAA
>JAQLOM010000003.1:13926080-13936938 GCA_030068315.1 Chrysichthys thysi
CTCAACAGAGAGAGAGAGAGAGAGAGAGAGAGAGAGAGAGAGAGAGAGAGAGAGAGAGAGAGAGAGATAACAACACTCTAAGTTTAGTGTTTTGGGTTTGAACTTAAGGGTTATACCTTTTCTGTGTAATGTATTTGTTATTTAGAAGAAACACAACGTGAACCCAGTCCAGTATCATGAGACTGAAACGCTAAAAAATGCATAATTCCATAATATAGCTCCAAATCTGCTTTAAGTACTCTGTGTGAGGGTCTTAATTTACCCTCGTATTATGTACATTTACAGCACTTAACAAACACAGTTATCCACAGCAATTTATCTATGATCATTTTATTCGAATTTTTAAAAAATATATAATTTAGTATTGGTCAGCCCTAATAGTTATTGAGGTATCAAAAGTAATACAGGCTTCTGGTAATCATCACATCAATCATCAGAATTGGAAAAAATGTGATTTCAGTGATTTTGACCTTGGCATGATTGTTGGTGCCAGACAGGCTGGTATACTGTATGTATTTGAATAACTGCTGATCTAATGGTATTTTCACAAAAGTTTTACTCACAACAATGCAATAAAGAAAAAAACATCCAGTCAGCAGCAATTCTGTGGACAGAAATGTCTTGTTAATGAGAGAGGTCAGTGAAGAATGGCCAGACTTGGTCAAGCTGACAGAAAAGCTCCAAGAAGTCCAAGATAACCACTCTGTACAACCTGCAGAAAAGCATCCCAGACTGAATTACACATCGAACTAAGCCAGAATGGCTACAAAAAGACCACATTGGGTTCCACTTCTTCTGTAAACCACGAACAGAAGGCTGAAGAGGCAGTGGGTACAGGGTCAGCAACATCATGAATCCATGGACCCAATCTGCCCTGGATCAACAGTTTAGGCTGGCAGAGGTGGTGTAATGCTGTGAGGAAAGTTTACTTTGTACACTTTGGGCTTGTTAATACCAATCAATCATAATGTGAATGCCATAGCCTATTTGAATATTGTTGCTGACCATGTACATGCCTTCATGGCCATAATTTGCCCATCTTCTAATAGCTACTTCCAGCATGATAAAGCAAAATGGTACAAAGCGATTGTTTGATGCAATCATGTCAACGTGGACCAAGAACTCCGAGGAATGTTTACAACATCTTATGGAACCCATGTCGTGAAGTACTGAGGTTATTCTGAGAGCAAAGTGTTGCCCTACTTAGTATTAGCGTATAGCTCCTCATAAAGTGTTAGCTACTCAGCTCTGTGTTTCCTTTGTATTTTTACATATAAGTAAATCATTTTCCATATAAGTGGTCAAAGGTAATAAACTGGGTGAGATAAAGGGCTATGTGGGAAGTGAAGTTTTGAGTATGGGATGATGGGAAGGCATTGCCCTCTTGTGGACGTAGAGTTATGTCTGGATGTTCAATCAAGTCCACCCCCCAATGTTCAACTGTGCTCACAGTCCATCCATCCATTCATCCATTTCCATGCCACTTTATCCTGTTCAGGGTCACAGGACACTGGAGCCAATCTCAGCTGACTTCAGGCAAGAGGCGGGGTACACCCTGGGCAGGTCACCAGTCCACCGCCAGGCCAACACACAGCGACAGACAACCATTCACACTCATATTTGCACTGTGGGAGGACACCGGAGTACCCAGAGGAAACCCATTCAGACCCAGGGAGAACATGCAAACTCCACACAGAAAGGCACCCAGGTTGACCCCGGGGCGGGGCTCAAACTTATTAATTATATTTATAATTATTATTCTATAAATTATTATTATTATATATTATTAATATATTATTATATTATTATAATTGAGTGGTGTACAATGGCATTGGCTAAATTACTTATTTTAAAATGTTATGAGCTACATAGTCTCCTAGTGACTAGGATATATTTATATTTCTCAGAAAGCCCACACGGTAAACCATTCCTGTAGCTTTTTTTGGTCATTTACTGGCAACTTGGTTTGTCAGTATTGTAAAATGTACAGTAAACAACTGTAAAAAATGTTTATTGTAAAGTACTGTAATATCTTACATAGTTTAAAATGACATGTCACATTTTCTTAATGCAAGATATAACTGAGCTGAAGTTTTATTCACGCACCCAATCAAAGTAGCCTGACATTGCTGGGATTTGAACACATGACCAGTTTACCTGCAACACAATTCCTTAATCACTGAACCACCACAACAATTTTAAGCACCTTGCATTGATACAGCACAATCTCTCAGTGGAGTTAAGCCAGTGTTAGAAGTAGTTGAATCAGTGCAAGCTTGTCACAGTGCTACTGGAGTGGTTCAATGGTTAAGGTGTTGTTTATGGTTCTGAAGGCTGGACGTCCTAATCCCAGAACTAGCATGAGCTGTGCTGACTTATGTGTTGTTTATATAAAACAATAAAATGATATACCATAGTTCTATAGTTGTTTACTGTAAACTTTATGGTTCTTTATTGGCAACCCAAGCTGACAAGTAAATTATAGTAAAGCTCTGCGGTCATTTTTTACAGTGCAAGTGATATCTGATTTAATGTTGCATGTGTAATTTTGTAAACAGTAGTAAGTTTTATTGTAAATTCTAGATTCCATTAATGTAGTAAACTGTTTGCATGCTTGAGATATTTAGCATTAGTAGTGTGTGATTCAGGTTTATTATAGCTGGCTTTTATTCACAGTGAGCAGCTTGTCATCATGAAGAGGAAGAGTGATCTTCATCAGTTTTTTTTGGGCAGACACGGAAACCCCAGAAAAGTAAGAAAACGAGCACCAGTCAGATCATAGCTGTATACATTATATGAGTCAGTGTTTATACAGTGTGTGTGTGTGTGTGTGTGTATATATATATATATATCATTCCCATTCAGAAAACAGATTCTTAATAATCCATTCCTTAAGATCATGGCTAGAAACACCACTTGTTTACTGATCATATTCCTTTCATGTACACTCTGGTGTGTGTTCAGAGCGAAGATGGGGAGGGACACAGAGAGCAGGAGGATGCTTACAGGGCAGGGAACGCACGGGACATGGACGTGACTGAGAAAAGGAGCAGATATCGATGGTTACGAGTATATAATTACATCACATCTATCTAATCCTGATTTAATATGCTCCTTAGTGTGGCTTTTGTACATCATATAGTAGAGCCAAGCAAGGATACTTTTTTAGTCCTTTAGTACTTTATTAGTATTGTTAATATCAGTCATTGCAATGTAACAAAAAAAAAAACAGAGCAACGAGCAATAGAATGCACATATTCATTATTAAATAAAGACATAAACGAATAACAAGTTCAGCCCATGTCCATATGTCGATAAATGTAAAAATGGGTTAGGGTTAGGGTCGAAATAGGGTCAAAGCCAAACCCTACCCCTAACCCTTGTTTCTTTCTTACTTTCTTTCTTTCTTTCGATCAATCAATCAGTCAATCAATCAATCAATCAATCAATCAATCAATCAATCAATCAGTGGTAGCTCAGTGCTTAAGACGTTGGACTACTGATTACAAGGTCCGAGCACTGTCCAAGCACCACCAGGCTTCCTCTGCTTGGCCCTTGAGCGAGGCCCTTAACCCTCAACTGCTCAGTTGTATAAATGAGATGGAAGTAAGTCGCTCTTATACGGGCGTCTGCCAAGTGACTGTAATGTAACGTAATCAATTAATCTATTTATTTTATTTAAGTTTAGTTTTTTTTACATTTAGTCCCCCAGTGTTGTTCTTGCAGAAACCTGTTACCATCCAAAGTCTAAACTGACAACAACAACAAAAAACCCACCCACAGATGTATCCAGTGTCCAAAAAGCAACTTTTGAAACCACGAAAGCCATCCTAATTACCCTCACTAGCCTCGTTTATTTTACGGCAGCTAAGTGATATTCCTAGGTCAGCCTCCAAGAAAGAAATAAAACCTGCCTTATATATTTTTCATCAACGATTACACCGAGTGCTTTAATGATTTCCTTCCTGGCCAAGGTGTGGAGCCTAGTTCCGACGGCTGAGTCTCAAACGGCTTTCTCCCGCATATCCAGCAAGCTACACAGGCCGCAAGGGCGTATAATCCCACCCCCAGTCTAGTGCATCAACGTAGGGCATAAGGAGTAATTTGGGCTCGGGCCATGGCCTGATCCAGGATCAGCCTGTAGCGCAGTGTCCTATATTGTCGGAAGCCGCACAAGGCCCGCCATTTCACTGAGCGCCTTTCTGGTCCTTTTAACACACACACACACACACACACGCCTGCAGGGTGGCGAAAAGAGGAGGAGGGGAAGAAGAACACGGTGGGATTTGGGGCGACAAAAGGGGCTGGGAGATGAATCAAAGAAGCTGTGAAATGTTTCCAGGCGAATTAGTACCTGACAATGTAACAGTTTTGTAACGTTAGGACAGCGTTCTTCGTCCCTCTGTGTGAAGAAGTGGAGCTCGGGCTCGTGTTTCTCCTCCTCAGCCTGATAACTCTGGGCTTATTTATTAGCTTTATTTATCTTTTTTGGATCTCTTTTCGTATTCCGCACCCAAGGGGGCATCCAGGACCGGAAAACACCCCAGACGGCATCTCAGTGTTGTCACGGTTTTTCGAAATCTCCGACGTTTCCCCGGTTATCCGCCTGGACGTGCTGAAGATGTCGGGCCAGAGCATTACGGACAGGATCACGGCCGCTCAGCACAGCGTTACCGGCTCGGCCGTGTCCAAAACCGTGTGCAAGGCGACCACACACGAAATTATGGGTCCTAAAAAGAAACATTTGGATTGTAAGTATTTAATCAAGGCTGACGGGTTACGGTTTTAAAGGGGAAGCGATGGGGAAGGAAGATGCTGGAGATTCCCGCTTTGGTTTGCATTGTTATGGCGACGTTAACGCTGGCCACAATGGGCAGCTAAGATACTCCTGGTTATTCTAATAGTTCCCCTGATTATCCCACATGGGCTTCAGAGTGGAAGAAGACATCTAGGTGTCCTTTAACAGGCTGGGATATCATATGGACCAGATTCATGTAGGCCCCAGGTAGGTTTAGCCTGTGTAGACAAAGATGAAAATAATCTCATGAGGATTTCACAGTGCAGGAAACAGACTCAGCTTCACATCTGGTCGGGGTTTCATGTCAGGTTGGGTTTCTGAGAGCTAGGGATGCTTTGGAAGTTTCCGGTAGGAGTGGAGATTTTGCCTCCTGAAGACTACCAGACGAATTCCAAATCACAGGATGGAAATGGTCTATCTAGAGTTTTTAGTCTGTCCATGATGGGTGTTGGAGTTCATGTCAGTGGTGGAGCAATGCTGAAATGTTTGCATGTATAACTTGACAGCTTGGGCACTATCCTTCAGAGTGGTTGACAATCCCTCTCCAGGACATCCCAGAGATTATTTTATTTACCAGACTGAGATTACATTTATCCGTTTTTCTTTTTTTTCTTCTTCTTCTTCTTTTGTGTGTGTGTGTGTGCCACAGGAATATAAAAGTAAGGCAGTTTATTCTAGAGTTTTGCTCAAGGACTTAACGCTGGCTGGGGGTCTGCGTTTTGCGCCCGCATGCGTCCAGTCACTGGGGTGTAATGTTAAAGTTTTAACAAGGAATTTTGACTGGGAAGGGCATGATTTTAACCTTCGTCTCCAAGGGTTTTCCAAGAGTCCGACGCCTGTCATGCGCTGAATCAGGTCTGTGAAAGTATGTGCGCATGGAAAATGCAAAAACATTCAAAGCATGTGGACCTCATGACTAGAAATGGGTATGACTTATTTAGTGCAAGGGATAAACCTACTTCTATTGTCTCTAAGTGAACAGCAATTTTTTTGAAGTCCTGGTTGCATTGCAGACGTAATTACGTATATTTGACTTACATACACACACACATATACAGTGTATACAGTGTATATATATATATATTACACACACAGTGAAGATCAAAATTAGAGAACAGCCTTCAATTTCCTAAATGTGACCTGTGATGACGAAATGAGTCAGAATGCTTATAGGATAATTATGAGCTAAGAGGCAAAACATGGTTTCGGTCAAAATGAGATTTTCACAAAAATGAGTCCATAAAGTCCTCATTTATTGATCCCCGTGATAAAACAGCAAGAAAAACATCCCAAACTACTTTTATTTTAAGGTTTTGTTCATTATGTTCATTCGTAGTCCTTTGTCGTAATATTCCATGGTAAATCCGTGTTTTTCACTCCACGCTCACGGCGAGATGAGGGAATCCCCCTACCCGTGTTTGGTATCGTTGTGAAGCATAGTTCCTCTACTTCCTGATAATACACATGGAATTCCCAACGACACTTTTATGAACCAATGGATAGCGAGTTTTCAAATCCCATTAGACGTGGTCGACTTCAGTTGGATGTAACTTGTTCATTTTTTTGTCCGATTTCAACAAACCATGCCTCATTTTGAAGGTCTTTAGATGGACAATGTGGAAGTAACAATAACTCACTTTTGAAAATGTCCTCATTCCAACTCTTTATGCCAGCACGGGTCACAAATATCAAGGTCACTACATAGTCCTATTTGGACTATACACTTCCTATAAATATTTGACTGTTGTAACCTTCAGAAAATTTAGTTGTGATCTTTCTTCATGCTCCAGTCATTGCTGTTCTCTAATTTCGATCAGTGCTCTTTTTCAAATATCTCATTTAAGTTTCTTACACTGTGCTTCTGAATGTATGTAACTCATGACATATGGTTAAAATACTGCTCTTTTACTCCTGTTTGGGTCATTTCCAAATAGGACTACGTAGTGACCTTGATATTTAGGAAATAGTAGATTGTTTTTTAATTTTGATCTCCACTGTATATGTGTGTGTCTGTAACACTAGTAAAAGACTTTTGCATCTTGGAGTTAATCTGGACTGAAGGCAGCCTTAGCCAACAGTAAACATTTTAAAGATGGAATATTTTCAATTCTTGTGTTTTTTTAACTATCATCCCCTTCCCCAAAACAGTTTCTTTCATTTGAAGGATGACTAATATTGCCACAGTTGGCTGCCATGTCTCGTCCTCTGCTATCTGTACTATTATCGTTTAGTAATTGCTGTAAAAGGTCTATTACTGTACAATGTTGTTTGTACAGTAATAGACCTTTTGGTCTATTTTTGTAGCTATAAGCCATATATGGTGAAGGATTGCTTGTCCTCTGAGGCAGCAGTCATGTATCAGCATGAATCAAAATTGGCAGCATTTCCAAGCCAACTCTGGCGGACACGTTATCAGAAGTCAGGCTCGCTCATTCATAAACTGAAAAGTCCAAAAAAAGTTTGGTGAATTCTGGCACCATATAGGCAGTTTAATGTGTGAGATTCGGCTTAAGGGATTTGTTTTGTTCAGTTTTATTTAAAAAAGAGATTCAGATACTGCCTTTAATGTGTAGTGTGACCGTCTCACCTGACAATTCCATCACACACCACAGAGATCCCTGTTACCTGAATACCTGAAAAGTCCACCTCTGGGTCACCTGTTTCACATTACATCCTCATTTACTTACTGCAATTAGTGCAGAATTTTCAGTGTATACTTGTATAGTCCTGCCTTATTGATGGCTGTTCTGAGGCTTGGCATTTCTGTGTTTGGTTTTGAATCTTCTGAATTGTATATCGATATTCACCTTTGGCCTGATCTTCTTATTTGGTTGGCATTTGTTTGCACTTTTGGCATTCAGCCTTGTCTGTAAACTCTGCACTTGGGCCTTAACCCTCTCGCTGTGTTATTGCTACATCACCTAACTGTTAAGCCAAACTCTAATTTTTTATTTATATCAAGAGATCTCTGCAGCTTTAGTCCATTTTAATTTCTTTACATTTTGTTAGAGGATTGATAGACCCTAATTTCTTCAAAAAAGCATGGAATGGAATCTACAAAAGGCAAAAAAATTAACCATTTATTCAAAGCTAGACCTAGTGTACATCATTTTCTTTCTTTGTTTTAATGTTTTGGTTGTCCTAAGCCACCATCCTTTGGCCTGCTTTAGCATATAGCATTGGACATTTGTTTGACTCTGTTGATGACTTTTGTTTGATTTACCAGATTATAAGCTGATGCAAGTCTGCATAACTCACATTGTTCTGTGCGTGAATGAAAAGATTAAACATTATGTCGATTTCCACATGACACAAGGCATTGTATGTGCTGTATTGTAATCTTTGCTTCAGATCACCCAATGCCTTGGTTTGATATTACCCTTTTTCATATGTAATTACAAATATATTAACAGTAGATTATTCATGGGAGTTAAGTAAGCAATATCACATGACATAGTGATGGACATGGTCACATGACACCATAATCTTGGGGTGCTGGAGTGGTGTGATATGTTACCACTTTGAAGTCGATCATTTCCTGCACATTGCAAAGTGTGTTATTTCGTTTCTACCAGATTATATTTATATTGCGTGTATAAATTTATATTTATTTTATTTTCATGAGCAGCATCATTGCATTTTTAAAAAAAATTTCTTATACACTCACCTATCGTGGAGGTTATGTTCCAGAGGCCCCCCCGAGATAGGCGAAATCCGCGAAGTCGCGACCTTATATTTATTTTATTATTTATATATATATATATATATATTTTAAGGCTTTATAAACCTTTCCCACTCTGTTATTAACCTTTCCCACACTCTTATAAACATGTCCTATGCTCGTAAACACTTTCTACACTCTTAAACCTACATAATTTTAACAACATATAAAATTCTATATGCGTACTCACCAGTGACGTATACTACAACTTGAATGATGAAGATGATAAATTAGCTGTGCAGTACTGATAACGATGAAGGTGATGATGATGAGATGAACGGTCCCTGAGCCAATCAGCACCCAGGATACAGAAAACAGCGCTCTGGTTGGTCGCCTCCCATCCATCAGCCAAAAGTGTGCCGTGTACAATCTCATGTGGGCGAACTAGCTCAAGCGGTAGTGGCGTACACTGTGTTTTCATTGTGTATTCATCCACTGATGAAATACATACTGTATTTTATTTCGATTTAATATTCTTTTAATATGCTTGAATTAACATTTTTATATTTTTTATATTGCATATAAAAACCGCGATACAGGGAAGCCGCGATAGGTGAATCGAGATATGGTGAGAGACGACTGTAGTTACATTCAGTGTTATTTGTATACTCAGGTTACATGGAGTCTGTCATACAAGTTCCTGTGGTATAACTATTTAATTCTAATTATTTTCCAATCTCTCAGCTTAAATGTAGCAAAAAAAATGAGAAGGGCTGTGACAAATATAATTTGCCTTTTCTGTTTGTTATTCAGTTGGGTTAAAGTTGTTGTTTTTACGATAATTTAATGTTAATCAAAACTGTGAGGAACAGCTTTTACTTGTTACTGCATTGTATTTTCTCTTCTAGAGCTTTATCTTTATCTACAGTACAATTTACAGTGCAAAAGTTTTAGGCTTATGCAAAGAAATATTGTGAAAATTAAATCTTTCTAGAAAAAATACTACAACATACCAATATTTGGTGTGATGACCCTTTGCTTTTTTTTTTCTTAAATGGTAATCGCAGGTATAATTTGTACAGTTTTCTAAGGAAATGAGGCGTAAGTTTTTCTGAGCATCTTGGAGAATCTGCCACAGTTCTTATGGAGACTTTTATTTTTGCACTTGTTTATTTTTTTGCATGTAAAACCCAGGAGCCGTCATAATGTTTTTGTGTCTGAAAAGTGGTCTCGTATTAAATATATTTTTTTTTCTTGGAAAAGTAATGTTTAGACATCTCAAATGTTTCTTTGTACTGACTCACTAATGCAGAGTTCATAAATATAAATATCTATAATAAAATTGGTACTAAAAGTTTCAAGTGCCTAACACTTTTGCACAGTACTGTAAATCACACATTTAGGGGCCACCAGAACATTAACCTTAAAGAGGTGGACCGTCACTAGCCTCATCAAACAATAACATTTCTACACATATTTTACCACTGTATCGAGGAAATATCAAACCCATTATAATGAAGCGTATTTAGCATTGACTCCTATCGTAAAAGCAGTTTTATGCACTGTGATACGTGCTTCAATACTAACAGCACACCAAAATATGTTTCTTTGATTGTTATGAGGTATAAAACCACTTAGTGACTCTTGCTCTGTTTTGTCTCCTTAATAGATCTCATCCACTGTACAAACGAGATGAACGTGAACATTCCTCAGCTGGCTGACTCGCTGTTTGAGAGGACCACCAACACCAGCTGGGTGGTTGTCTTTAAATCCCTCATCACGACACACCACCTCATGGTCTATGGCAATGAGGTCAGTGCTGATGGCAGCTATTCCCAATGTTCAGGACTGTTTATTGAAATGTTAATGTACTGAGAAACCCTATTGTTTCATATTGTTTTGCAGCGTTTTGTTCAGTATCTGGCTTCCAGGAATACGTTATTCAACCTCAGTAACTTTTTGGACAAAAGCGGACTACAAGGTACTGCGTGACAATTCTAGGAATTCATTCTTTTCAACAAATATGTAACATTGCTAGTTAAATTAGATTATTCGCCTAGGTATACAATAATGAAATACCTCACATGGTTGATTGTGTAGACAGAGTGTATTGATAAATTCTTTGTTTCTGGTCTCTTATAGGTTATGACATGTCAACCTTTATTCGGCGGTACAGCCGATATCTGAATGAAAAAGCAGTCTCATATCGACAGGTGGCTTTTGACTTTACAAAAGTAAAGCGTGGGTAAGACATTTGATGAAATATGTGCATTCTTTTAGTTTTCGTTAATTTAAAACATGGTAAATATATATATAAATATTTTATATATATATATATATATATATATACACACACACACACACACACACACACACACACACACACACACACACACACA
>JAQLOM010000003.1:13955700-13966935 GCA_030068315.1 Chrysichthys thysi
TTTACCACTAGACTTATCTTTGGGTGGCATAATGATGGCACTGGGCAGAAAAACTGTGAAAAACACCAAATAATCGCCAAAAAAACAGTATAGCTTCACAACGACCACAGCTCAACCGACGCTTGTAAGCATCTAGTAGCACACACACCAATTGCTGAACTACAGGACTCAGTTCGCAACACCCGGGATTTTTAAACTTTCGTACAAGATGTTCTGGCTAATGGATTATGTATTCAGACCAGCGGATTTTGTCTGTTGCATCCGATATCCGTTAATGCGGGGTCCGTAGATGAGAGGATCAACTGTATTTCTCTTTCTTCTTGCCTAGTTTCCTATCCTGATCAACTTGAAAATAGGGATGATTTTGCTGTGTCTCAGCTCTTCGATTTCATTGACTGTCGACTTTGTATGGTTGCATTCCTCTTAGTCCATTTGTTTTTAAAGGTTCATTTTTAATTTTGAAAATTTCATTAGTTATTCAAGATGTGTTTCCATCCCATTGTATTGCAATTGTTTTCTAAACCTCAGGCGAGTAGAACATTGAAGACTTACTAATTGAGACTTTGATTTTGAAACGATAGGTGTATTTCTAAAAGCTTGTTTGTGTGTAGCCCCCACAGTTGCCCTCAATGGCCATGATGACGCAGCCCACAATGATGTACACACAGCCTGTCATGAGGCCGTCCAACCCATTTGGATCTGTGTCCAGTGCACAGGTATGCATTTTTACTTGTGTGTAAACAAATTATAGCCCTGTGGAAGCCAATTTTGTTACTATAATTACATGCTATGTAGAGAGGGCAGCTCTAAATAACCCTGGTCCAGTGTGTTCACGTAGGCCATGAGACCAAAAGATTTTTCTTGAAGACTGCAGGCCTCTCCCCTTTGTGCGTTCCTTCCTTCTCTCTGAGCCCTTTTGTTTTCTCTGTTTCTGTCTTTGTGTCATGCTGTCTGCACTAGCCCTCTGCTGCCTCTAGTCCCTCCAGTCAGAGCCCTCTTCGAGCTCCAGGACAAGACCCCTTTGCACAGCTCTCTCTCAAGGATTTCTTGTAGAACCTCGTCTCTTGTCTAGGTACTGCACCCTGTGTTTTTAACCTAGGTGCTGCATGACGCCTGTGTTTTTAATGTAGGTGCTTCCTGTGCTTTTGTGTAGGTACTGCACGACTTCTTTGCTTTCATCTAGACCTCCAAAAATGGTTCTCATTTTTGTATATTTATTTGTTTGGGTGTCCTTAAGGCACAACCGTCAACTTGTGGCTTAGCTGAATGTTTTCTGAATATTCATTTTTAATATTGGTAGTACCTTTGGTTCCTGAAACGCTGTCAGGAATTCTGGGTGATCTTAGAATGCTTTTATGTAAAGTATTTGGTGAAAATGTTATTTGTTTGAGTGCTAATAATTCATTCATTCATTGATTTTAGCCACTCTATCTGGGTAAGTGTTGCAGTGGACCTGGAGCCTATCCTGGGAGCACTGGAACTATGATGTGACAACACTATGCAGTGCACCACCAGGCTGCCACCATTAATACAAATGTTAATACATACGTTAAATAATGGTAGTCTGTGTCTAACTGGGAATGTTGTCTGAGCAATGTTTGGAGTTATCAGTGGTCTGTGCTCTGGTGCTGGCTGGAAATCATGCATTGCGTTGGCATCTTTTCAAAATCACAGTGTGGTGTGTGACGAACCTTTAAAAAAATTATTGAATGATGCATCAAAATAAAAGTTTTTTGGGTGCAAAAGTACTTTCAGGGCCAAGAAACCTAAAGTTTTGTTCATTTAACGCTAAACCGTTTCAGCCTACTGGGCCAATCTGATTGCTCTGGAAATGATTTATATTCAGGTACCTCTCGTCTTAGTTGTATATGTTTCATTTGTATGCAGTAAAACCTTTTTTTTTTTTTGCTTGCAGATGCAGTTTATGTAACATAAGCTGAATTCACTCCCTGAAGTCAACGCATTGTCCAGCGCAGCTCTGTGGTCTGTGCTGTCCTGCTCTTCAGAGGAACCAAACATGTCTAAAATGTCAACGGTGCCGGAACAGAAGGTGTAATAAGACTGAGAGCTTATTAGAATCATTTTGTAATTTGTCTGCGATATGAAGTGATGCTGCTGTTCTACCCTGATGGGGATTCCTCATGCATTTTATAATCTGTAAAGATAGGTGAATGGGACTGAGAAGGTTTAACATTATGTATGAGAAAATCTATGTTAATGTTTCCTGTTGCTGTTTTCTTTTTTTTCTTGTTTAGTTTTCTTCTTTTTAACAGGGGAGAGAGGCAGAAATCTCCTGAACTCAGTCAGAAACTCCTGAAGTAAATAGGATCCAGTGATGATATTTTACCACTTTCTTTAGTTTTGTCTTTTTAATTATGTTCACAAATAGACCTCACTTGTGTGTTATTTATTTATGGTTTATACTAAAAAAAAAAGAGAATATGTATGAATGTGTATGCATTGGAAAAACTTTAAATAATTTAACATTACACATGGGTGTTGGATTGTATAAGGCGATTAAAGCAATTAGAGATTTTAAAATAGCTATGTGAAAATTACACCTGTAAGTTAAATGCTATAGAACACTAAGTATTCTCTATGTTTCATGTCTAGAAATACTCTTTGTAGGTCAGGCATTCACAACCCAGAAGTATTGGGCAGATAAGATTTAGAACCTGGTTTGCTGATCTATATTGTTGATAACCATGCCTAGGGTTTTTGAACTGAGTTGTCTGTCAGGTGTTGCACTTGGGAAGAGATCTGTTTCTGCATTTTGCATGGCATGCCATTGTTTCACATACACAGTTCAAGATGGCTGCCTCTCTGAATGTGAAAATTTGCCCTCATGTTTCAGACTTGAATAAAGTAAGCCACTTCCCCCAGGACTGCTGGCTGGGCCCACTTGCCTAATTTGATATCATAATGGACAAAGGTCATATTTATCACTGTATATCTATTGTGTAAAATACAAAAAAGAACGTCTTGACCAAAAGAAACATTGAGCGCTGTTGACCAGTGCGTTATGTATATACTGAATACTGGGTGTTTAGCTAAGGATGGATTGAAATGTAAAAGCAATTCGATTGAATCTGACTTTATTGACATTCTGCTGAATATTGTCGTTCTCACAGATTGTTTTCTTTTGTTTACATATTTAAAAAATGTAAGAAAACTAGTGTAATTTTTTTTTCAAATAAAGTGCAGCTTCCACAACATATGCTGTCATCTTTCTGCTTGTGAGCTTATAGTATTTATTTATTGTTTGTTAAGTGAAGTTTTATTGTCATTCCAACAGAAATAACTCCAGAATCCATCCATTTGTTTTCTATGCTGCTGATCTTTGCAAGTCATGGGGGAAACTAGAGCTAATCCCAGGTATCTTTGGGTGAGAGGCGAGGTACACTATGGACAGGTTGCCAATCTATCACAGGACTAACACAGAGACGAACAACCTTTCACACTCGCATTCACTGGCAGTCATGGGCAATTTAGAGTATGAGAGGAAACCCATGCAGGCACTGGGAAAACAAACAAACTACATAAAAGGCCCTCAGCCAACCTTGCTACCTTGCTGGCCACTGTGCCTCCCTCCAGAATCCTTTCGAAACAAACAAGAAAGTGCAGGTCTATGCCCAGAACTACATACATTTTAAATAATAATAATAAATAATAACAAGTGAAAGGTCAGTGTACAAAACCCATTTTAATACCCATAATAAACAAGTCCATGAAAATACAATACACATTACTGATTGTGACAGAAGCATAAGCTATGTACAAATACCCTGGTCATCTACCCCAAAAATAAAATCTGGATAAATCATACAATTACAGAAACACTGGAGTTGATTATTCTGTGACCAATAGCAATGTCCTTCTTTTCTGTCTAACTCCAAAAGTGTTGACATTTACTGTTTGTACATATTTCACTTTTCATTATGTATTATGTTGTTAATATATTATTTGGTGATTGTTGAGTAGCTTTAGTTGATATTTGTATATTCATTTGGAAATTGGCAAGTAATTTACCATTAATATAAACAAATCAATCCCTTTATGTACATTTAGATGTTTGCATAAAATATTAGAGAATTTTATGATTCATAATGCACCGCACACAGGTCTTGACTGCAGGGAGGCTAGTCTAGTACCCGTACTCTTGTTATGAAGCCTCGCCGAGGGAACATGTACAGAATGTGGCTTGGCGTTGTCTTGCTGGAATAAGCAGGGACGTCCATGAAAACCATCATCATCTTCATGGCAGCATTTGGTGCTCCAAAACCTGTACAAACATTTCAGCATTAATGGTGCATTCACAGATGTGCAAGTTACCCATGCCATGGGCACTAACACAGCACATCACAGATACAGGCTTTTAAACTTTGCACTGGTAACAATCTGGATGGTGCTTTTCTTCTTTAGCTTGGAAGACACAACATCCACAGTTTCCAAAAACAATCTGAAATGTGGACTCATCAGACCACAGCTCACTTTTCCACTTTGCGTCAGTCCATGCCATATGAGCCTGGGCCCAGAAAAGTCAGTGGCATTTCTGGATAATGTTGGCATATGGCTTTTGCTTTGCACTGTAGATTCAGCAATGAACTGTTTTTTCCAACAACAGTTTTCCAAAGTGTTCATTTGCAAGCTCATATAATAATGTCCTTGATACAGTCATGTCCATTTTTAAGATCACAGGCATTTAATGTTGGGTTTCAGCCTTGCCTCTTACATACAGAGATTTGTCTGCATTCTCTGAATCTTTTGATGATATTATTGATTGCATATGCTGAAATCACAACCTTTCTTGCAATTATATGTTGAAAAAAATGAAATTTTGAGAAATTGTATCCTTGCTTGTGAACGGAAATGTCCCTTTCATACCTCAACATGACACTGTCACCTTTTGTCAGTTCTAAACAGGTTAATTTTCAGATAGTTTTTTTTTTGTTGAGCATTTCACAACTTTCCCAGTGTTTTCTTGCCCCTGTCCCAACTTTTTCGGAACATGTTACAGGAATGAAATTGGAATATTGGCAGCGAAGTGAATATTTACAATAAACAATAACGTTGATCAGTTTAAAGATTAAACATCTTGTCTTTGTATTGTGTTAAATTGAATATAGGTCGACTTGCAAATAATTGTTTTTTTGTTTTTTGTTTTTTTTACTAAAACACTAAATTGTTTTTATTTATGTTTTTGAAATCAGGATTGTAGTTATATGAATAAAATTTTTGTCGAATTTAGTGTTTTGGTTTTCATTTTAAAAAATTGTGATCCTGTTCTCAAAATTAAAGAGAGTAAATATAAAAATGTGTAAACATAAGAAAAGAATTGCACTTGAACTGCTCTGAAAGGGAGAAAGGCAAGACACGGAAAAATCTAGATTTTTGTTTTTGGTTTGGAAAAAATAATAACATTGTGTCAATATTCATACATCACTTTTAACTCAAAATATCCCTCAATGCATGAATTAATTTTGCTTATTTTCTTGAAGGTTATAGCTAGCTAAATTTCTGTACTGGACGTTTGCAGGGAGGAGACATACAGGCTAAAACTAATACAGCTAAAGGAACAGTAGAAAATGCAGGCATAAATGGTTGTTGATTCTTCCTTGGTCCGTGTGAGAACGCCTTCACACACACACACACACACACACACACACACACACACACACACACACACACACACACACACACACACACACACCTACTGTGTAAACGTACAGCAGGATCTTCTCCCACAGAAGCTGAAGGTAAGTGCTCTTCAGTCTGTAATTCAAAAAAAGTAGGCACAGTTTATTGAAACTGAATAGCTAATGGTTAGGAAATATGATCATGAGTGAGTTTAGGGAAGAAATCAGACCTGGGGATTTTCCTGTTCAGTGTACAGCATTTAGTTAAACGTTTAAAACGTATTTACCCGAAGGCTATTTATAGTTGACAAAATGCCACTTCATGTGTGAAATAAACAGAATTGTGAGACTATTAGTTGGTACTTACTTTCTGTTTGGGACGAAATGGATAACAGGTAACAGGTAGGAGCAACACGGTTATCAGAGCTTACACTGGTACAATAAACCCCAAAAGTGTTGAATCAACATTAAACATGTTCATTTATATACAGTTGAAGTTATTAGGCTAACACATGCAGTGTTTAATTACCGCCTGAGGAGTGACACAAAGCCCAGCTGAATTAAAACATAATGTATTCAGTTAACTGTTGAATTAGTGTCAAATATGTTAGTTAAAAGACCAAATGCTGCATTGTATTAATCGCTTTACAGTGTTGTATTATTGGTTTAAAGTAGCCTAATAAAACCTGTAAATGTCAGATGAGGTCTACAAAAAAGGGACAAATAGATAGATAAATAAAAGCTAAATAAGGGTGCAGGGAGTGTTATGTAAATAGTGCTTCTGGACCAGTTATTACCATGTCATTTCAAAGGAGTGATGTGTCCTTCATAAACAAATCAGTCCTTTGAACAGGCCAGCCAGGGTTTCCAAATGTACTGTGACTTTTGTGCACTTCAAAATCAGAATCCTTCAGTTCAAAACATATTTTTCAGTAATTGAACTAATCATTCATGTGGACGGTGAGGCGTGTGTTTGACTCTCGGCTACGTGTGTGAGAGAGCACCACAGGGAGGATCCGATTCACCGATGCTTATTTAAAGCAACATTATGGGGCAATTTTACCTAAAATATCACCTTTAAAATCATTTTGATGCTACACTGACTTGTAAAAGGGAGACCGGTTTGTCTTCTGTCCCTACTCTCCACATGGAATGCCGGTTATTACACTACGTATCTCAACACAAGAGCCATGTCACAGAACTATGGGTCTTCAGCTAGCTATAAGAAGAACCTAACTAGTATTCTCGGTCTGGACAACATAGCAAAGAGACCACCGAAGACGCCATTAGAGGACGTCAGGAAGAATAAAAGTCAGCGTGATCGAGCAAAACACTGGACAAAAATGAATCTTGGACTTTATTCATTGGCAAGAGCTAAGAGAGATAAACGTCTGTAAGACAGATACTGAGGTGGCCTTCTTTCTGTTGGACTAGCTAAGTAATATAAATACTATAATATCAATAATAAGTTAAGTTGCCTTGCTATGTCTTGTCTTGAACTTGCTTGATGTTTGGCTGTGTTAACAACTTGTGTGTTTTCAACTCACAAGCTTTTGATCATAAGTCAAATCAGCTCATTCTGACAGTGATTTAGCACCTAGGCACATTTCATTGTGGTGTTAGCAAACTTGATTGATAGCCCTCGGATACTAGTAATACGTGGTCTTAAATCGGTTGCTGTCTAGCTTTGTTGACTAGCATACCACCCAAGTTTGCATTACTTTGTCTTAGGGGCATTCACATGTTTTAAGGGTAATTTAGTTGACTAGATATTCTGTCCACTAGCATCCCCAGCATTAGATATGGCCCTGTCAGCAGCATGTTGTCTATGGTTCGTTGGCTTCTGAAGTTCTCTTTGCCGGTTCTGTATCCTTCAGATGTGTAAAGGAGACCATGAAGGGGGTTTAAAGTGCAATCAGAATTTATGACAGTGTGGAAAAAATGGGGAAAAGAAGCCAGGAGCAAAAAAGATCAATTCTCACATAACAGGGCTTTAAGATGTAGGCCTGGGCAATCAGTTATTTGAATAAAATGGAAATAAATCTCAAAAAAACAAAAAATTGTTTGGGAGTCGGTTCTTATTGGTTAACCGAGTCAAATGACATGACTTAGGCTACTCAAAAGATCCAGAATTCCCTTCAATATTTCAATCGCAACACGTTTCTGTCATTTTGTTGTTTTGGTGTCTAGCCTTGAGGTTGAACATGACAACCAACTGAACACCCTTCTGCCTACGTCTCCCTTTCCTAAAACCTACGGTGCCCATCAGGTGCAGCGTCTGTCTGCAGAACCGTGACACACGTATGCAGCTACATTATTTGGTTTATCTTAGAGACTGTAATTAACGTTTTTAATTTATTGAAAGGTTATTGTTATATTCAAATAAAACAAAACAACACAAAAAAGTATCAAACAGTCTCAAACTAAAGTGTCATAAACACTTTTACAAAAGCCTGGTATGTGGCTGATAGGTGTTTGCCTGATCTCTGTTGTGGACCATACACTGGTGTACACTTAAACTACACATGCAGGAATAAAATATTCCTCAAACAGGCTTAAACTGTGAGCATTATATTATTTTATTGGAATCACCAAAACAATTACACAGCTTCACTGGCATTTCCCTTTTCTTTCTGTTTCTTTATAATAGCACTTCTTCCTTCCTTTCCGTTGGCCGTGTATGGAGCAGGTTACTTGCAACAAGTGTGCTGCATAAACCTTCTCAGGGAACAAAGCTTTTCAAGCAATTAAAGCTTTTAATCATCATATACTGACAGGAAGAATTACAATTACAGCTGGTTCATCGAAATTTTGGTCAGAAAACCATTTCCTCCTATGGTGCTTTGGATTAAATCACTATTAACCTGACCGTCTTATTTCCATTATTATTTCTAAATCCATGAACGCTAAATGGAGTGTACCATTTCAATATCAGACGGGGATATTCTATACAAGCAAAGCCACTGACACCGGGGGGTAACTGTTAACTGCAACATCACTACAAGTAAGTATCAGGACCAAACATTTATGTTAATATTTAGCAAACCTACACTAAACATCATCAGTCTCTCAAAGTTGCTCCTATATTCTTCATCTTCAATTCGTCTTTTCCATCTTCCTTCTGGTGCTGGCTGCCTCTTTGGAAAATGCAAAATGTGCTCTTCAGAGGTTTTGCTTTGTCCATTTGTTTCTCTTGAACTAGAAAAACAGACTTGAAAAGCTAACAGTTTCTAAGAGTAATTGAAAGTTTGTGGAAATCAGCTGTATAATCAGATGTTACTCTAAGCAACTGAAGATATTGTGAGTTTCAATGGTCACCCAGCCAGCTGGGTGCACAAGTTGGTGCGGCTTTAGCGTATATTTGGGAGAGTTGCATCAGGAAGGAAACCTGTGCCAAATTGGACATGCAGATAATGTATAATTCGATTTGGCGACCCCTAAAGGGGCAGCCGAAAGAAGAAGAAGAAGAAGAAGAAGAAGAAGACTCTGCTTGGTCCACATTACATTTTTTACATTGTAAAATAAGTTGTGTCTTCTATGCTCACATTGTAAGCTAGCTAGGTTAGGACTTAGCGAACTGTAACATTGTAATGCGCAAGTACTAACACATACAGGTAGCTAATCTCCACTAATTGCTTCATACTGATAAGGGTAGTGGTGTGTCTGAAACCTATTGCACCCTATCATATGCGCATTCATACATGCTTGCATTCATTTACACCTTGGGGTAACTTAGAGTAGCCACTCCGCCTATCAGCATGTATTTGAGAGGTGAAAGGAAACCTGAGTAACTGGAGGAAAACCATACAGAAACAGGGAAACACAACACAGACAGTAACCTGAGCCAGTGAGGCAGTAACGTTACCGGATTAGCAGATATTTCAGGGCTTTGTAAGGACAATTCTTCAGCTTCAGCTTTCAGCAGTCTACACTACATTGCATTTTATCAGGTAAACCTACCATATAGGTCACTTTGTACACAATTATATACATTTACTGGCTGTAGTCCCTCTGGTTCCATTCACAATATATCATTTTTGCTTCACCCCATCCATCAGGATAAAGTAGTCCTTTCTTTTGAATTTCTCAGGCCTCTCTAGAACAGAAAAAACCAAGCTGATGTTTATGCACCTTCCCATTTCTTTCTGTAAACTGGATTTTTTTTATGCTACTATTTTCTGCTGTATTCTTTTTTTTAATTTTTTTATCATTATCTTTGTTAAACAACATCTTGGTATGTCAGTCTTCTCTACCATTGCTTCAAGCTAAATCAGGAACCCCCCTGTAACCCTAATCTTATCTAGGGTTTGAAACCAAAATATGTGATATAGAAGAATAAGTAAAAGGAAGCTCCAATTATTTGACTCATTATAAAAAACAGCAAGGTTATGCAAAGACTATACGCACCAAAAATTTTTTGTTGTTGTCCTTTCTAGGTACAGTACAGAGAAAGTGTTATTAATCCATTTATACACTGGGCATGTGGTGTGTTTACTCCATCAGTAACTTTTTTTTTTCTACTGAAGCTGATTTTCTGGGGAATAGAGGACTGATGGCAGCAAAGCCTGAAAATAATCCTCATTAATGTGTTAGTGAAATGTAATTACAGGTACATGTTAAGCCATAAATACTCAAAAGGATTAGATTGGGTTCGATTATATCACTTATGGCAACAAATCGGCTTAATTGAATTATTACCTTCATACTTCATTCAGCTTTCGTTTTCTTGGAAATATAGATACAAAATGTTATATAGCATTATGTAGTGCCCTTTAGCTAGTACATTTGGTTTATTGGATTAAATCTAATTTGTCTAGACAGAAAATCATGACTGAGTGATAAAAGATCTAATGTGGAGGGAAACATGGTTCCATGTTTTGTACTCAGGTTAAGATGAAGGTTAAATTTTTGCTTCTCGCTTTCCTTCTGACTTCAACTGCATGAAATCCAGAGAAAGTGTTTCCTGGAAATTGGGTGCATATTTGTGCAAGTATGAAGACAATAATAAATATTATAATGCGTTCCAATTATATACTGCCTCTTCCTATGGCATTCAGTGGTCTGCCCATAATTAATATTAGTCTGATCTTAGGTTCCACAATTGGACCAAAACTTGTGGACCTAAGAGTCTGCACAGGGGTGTAGGGCAGTAGAGTTATCTCACAGAGATAAGGTGGGGTGATGCCATGTATTGCTGTTTATGTTAGAATTATTTACTAATTAAATTCGTATGTATTATATGATTATTGTCTACATCAAATAATAAAAAACCAAAACCAGTTATCTGAAATCTATGGTACAAAAAAATGTAAAAAGAAAAAAAAGAAAAGAAAAGAAAAATAGATTCCCAGTGGAATGTGCAGTGCAACCTATAGTAAACAAACTTTGCTATCGTAACCTGTCAGACCTCTTATGTATTTGGTATGATGAATGTATACTCAAAGTTTTCATTAGTAAAGGGTTGGACTCACAACAATGGGGGAAAGCCACTTGTCCTCAGTGATTAGCAAACACTCACTTTCCACACACACACACACACACACACACACACACACACACACACACACACACACACACAGACACACACACACAGACACAC